>JAAIXI010000230.1:865341-889601 GCA_013403645.1 Heliconius nattereri
TAAAGCGGAAGAGTTTGTTTGTTTGTTTGTTGAACGCTAAGACCTCTGGACCTACTGATCCGATATATTTTGTTTTTGTTTTGTATGAAAGCTGCATTCTTCAGAAGTGCTATAGGCTATATAACATTACATTACACATATGTACTAATATATTAAAATATTTTCTAATTTGACATGCAATTTATTCTGCCATGTTAATAACAACCGTCGTTGCTAAGCAACGGTTTGCAAAGTGTGTTTGTTGTTTTAAGAAAACGTCACCCAAAGTGAACTTATATTTTGATATTCATCCTTATAAAAATAAATATAAAAGTCACTTTTAACACTTTATCTAGATTGAAATTATAGTTTGCTGTATTACATTTTAATAAATAATTAAGGAGACGTCACTGATTCGAAATGACCTAGCCTTCGGGCGGCATAGTATGAGTATGACCGACGCGAACGGGCAGATGACGTTGACGGTTTTATAAATTTTCATACATTTTCGAACTATTGTTAATTTTTATGTAATTATTTGCTGTTTATAATTTATTTAAATTACACTTTGGTTCTCTTCTTATTTTATTTGATATTGCTCGCAAAAATTAACTTAAGTATTTAATATAGAAAAATGTTTAGTTTATTCTACTTATTATTCTTTTTAATTATTTAAGCTAATATTTTCTTACAAATTCTGTTGAAAACTGAAAATAATTTCATAAATATATTTAATAAATATTCTTATAGTTCAAGCAGGCGTAGCCGCGTCCGGGTCCACTAGTATATAATAAAACCAGCTGCGTTGAGTTCCGCCACTGAACATCAAAACTCTGCAAGCTTTCTCCACTTAAAAAATCGTAATTTAAATCTTTTGGTGGTTTTTTGGTGACGTTTTCCTTACAAGTAATTTGTTATGTGGAGATCTTTATAAATAATTTTGAAATCAAAAATATTGACTGAAAAATAAATCTGTTTGTGAAAGTCATCCCGTTGTTATTGTTTCAGATGGGTCCAAGATTAGCTCAGACAAAACCAATTGGCATATAAAACTCTAAAGATAAGACAAAGTAAATAAATTTAATGTGGTAAATATAATATGCTGAATATAGCGAGGTAGTGTCAAAACACTCATTTCTATTCTCCACTCGACGATTCTCATATAACGACGATTCTCAAGACGAAATTTCTACATTAAATCTATCTATTTTTTTTAGCATTACTAACAGTATTTTTTTCAATATGAACTTTTCACTGTATCCAACACATCGCAATGAGAAGCATATAGAACCTAGTGTTAACAAATTCCGTTCCCATTAAGACATTTCCGTTCCCCATTTTCTGTCCATTTCTCAGGGTTTTCCGTGTTGAATGGTGAGACTCAACGCCGTGTGTTATTAATTTCGTTAGCTTTGTTTGTTGCCAACAGGTCATTGTCAGGAGACAGTTGTAATGAAAGAAATAATTAAGAAAATGGCTCGGAAAATTAGAGATGCTCTTTCTTTCGTTTCCTTTCTGCATATTTTGTTACAAGTAACATTTATTTATTTACTTATTTATTTATATTTTATTAGGGAAACAAACAGAAATATAAAATTCACAAACATTACAGATTTAAAAAATAGCACACAATCCAATTAAGTTTCCATATAAAAAATATTTGAGATCATATTGATCTATTATTATACAAATTCGAATTCTATGTACGTACTTGAGGTAGGGCGTCCGTCAGAACAGCTACTATAAAAAAAATGTCCATCAGTACAGTCATCAGAACCTGGTTCTTATCTACCTATAGCATAAAATAAAAAAATAAATCGACCATACACACCTTCTGTCACCAATCTCTTTTAGTTTCTTTCACTTGCTAATAATTGTCGTAAAAACAAATAGAAGTTTAAAAGAAAAATCATCACTCGACACCAAAATGTGTTTCATGTGGGTCATGTATAATTACAGAAAACGATAAAATTAGAAGTGACGCTTTAGTAAATAAAAAATCAGCCTCACGCTGCATCCCGCTTACAACATGGTGAGCAGAAGGAACGTACAGTTAAGACACTCCGTTCCCCACTCTCCGCCAAATTCTAAAAGCATCCCGTGTTACTTTTCAATATTTTAGATAAAGTCCTAATTTATTTCCTTTTAACGTCAGATTGTAGTAGGAGATTAATTGCATTAGATCTATGACTAATATTAAAAAGCTAAAGAGTTTGTTTGGCTTTACATTTTAATCTCAGCTACTATTGCTTCGATAAAAAAATGTGTAGGATAGTCCATTTATCAAGGATACGATTTGTTAATGACCCATGATGACGTCAGTAGTTGACAGGTTGAAGTTGGGTAAAAGCAAAAATATTATATACTAAATATAAATATAAATAGTACAATAAAACATCTAAAATATGGTGTCCGTACATTGAACATATTTGAGAAAACACAATGTAGCGGGGCCTAATATAAGTAACAAAATATGAATAAGTATTGACTGACACGTCGTTGACTTTCACCTCATAACTCACAGCCTCCAGAATTCGCCGGAAAGTGGAGAACCTAAGTGTCTTAAAAATAGGCTCCCAGGTTCCCTCTGGTGCCCCTGCTATGGTTGGAATACAGAGTGAAGTATATAGTTTCAAACACTTATCTGTCTGCATACGGTCGGTTACTTTATTGAATTGCTGCTCTAACCTGGCGGGCGATGCTCCAGTACCAAATATAGCGCAGATTATGATTCTCCAGAAACGAATGCTACAGAGACGGATTTGAATTGATATCTACCGTCAATTCAAATTGTTTTCATACATTTTTTAATAATTTATTTTGAATTAATTATTATTATTTACAATTGTATATTATTATTGTATATGTAACAATTATGTAACAATTTTGTCATAATTTTCATAGTTATTAAAATATTTAATAAACGTCCTTTAAACTGTTTAGTAATATTTAAAGCGGCATTAGACGTTTTGTTGCTTCGACATATGATAAAATCTTTTTTAAAAAAAACAAAATAATTTAAAAAAATCAATAATAATGTGCTTGCTTACAATTAGTGACATGAGTAATTTCCAATACGGTCTCCAAATAACCGGTGACGTTAATTAAGGCGGAGGCAACGACTTGGCACGACAAATTCGGTGAAAGCAAAATTATAAACAACAAAATATTGGGACACTCCCGCAGATGCCTCTGTGACAAGCAATAAATCTTAAAGCGATGCCAAAAAATACGAATATATTATGTTTCCCAAATGTTTATAAGCATTTTCTTTCTTTGTTCCCACTGTATTTAGTTTAGTTTCGTTCGGTACGCGATTGTCGAAGGTTCAAAATGATCTCCAGCTCGGAAGGAACCAACTTGGTGGCCACCTATTTCATTCTGCTGTTGCTGCTGGTGTCTTTGTGGCTGTTGTATTCGGCGTTTTAAATGGTGAGTAAGAAAATAGGGAGCTTATTATTCATAATTAATAAAATTAAATTGTTTAAATTTTGAATATGTGAAATTATAATGGGATACGGAGTGTCTCATACTAGGTTCCGTCTACGTACCCTGTGTTTTTTAAGTTTAATAATTTTGGAATTAGCATCTAATAATGTATGTTCAGTCAAAATTTGGTATGTAAAATTTATTTAAAGAATTCCGTTAAAGATTTCAAGGATTATTAATTCATTTCTTTATCCTTATGTAGAATATACACGTGGTGTTTCATTAATGAATAACTTAGTCATCTACAAATACAGATCAGAGCTTTTGCAAATATAGTATAGTGAATAGGTACTTTACAATATTAAAAGTAAAAGCCATTTGAGTATTCCATGTGATACGAATATACAGATATTAGATGTCACATCATCGATGTCACTAAAAATAGAATAGTAACTAGGCAAAGTCTGGCGATCAGATAGTTAAAAGTGTATTTATATTTCGAAATATGTATTTTATGTAAATGAGAAATATTTACACATTTAAAAAATTATTTATACTTCTTACCTACTAACCTCGTCTTAGGGATAGATCACATCATCACAAATACGCTTACAAAGTGAACAATACCCTTTTCTCATTAATAATTTGTCCAGTAATTTTAAGAATACAAAATAAAAGCGTGTCCTTAGCCGATTCGTCTCTGTACAATGACGTAGCCTGGAGTCAGTAGGATCAGCAATCGATCAGTTCTGTTGCACGCCATCATGCCGATCAACGCCGAGACTGTGAACCTCGCCGCTACCTACATGATCCTCGTGATCCTTCTCTTCTTTCTGTGGCTTCTTTACTCCGTTGTCTTCTAGAGTGTAAGTTTGTGCTAGTCTGTGATAGTGAACGTGGTGTGATTTTATTTTTATAGAAAGTTTCGATAAATAATTTCAGGACGTTTTGGTTTGAAGTTCCTTTTTGTCCATTGTTTTTTTAAATATAAGGTGTCAAACGAATGTTACGCCTTTAAATTTAATGTTATCAATTCCAGATTATCTTTAACTGTTTCTTGGAGTTTTCGTAGGAAGTCAATGTTATTTTATAATATATCATGTTTATTTTTTCAATTTGACTGTTGTTAGGAGGTGTCATTTTCAATTTTTTGCTAAGTACTTATAGACTTACAAAAAAAAAATATTACATTGGCGTTAATAGTGTTGTATCTTGTCTAAATTCAAAAAGATTTCATCTAATATCCCTAAAGATCATGTAATGTAATATTAGTAAGGCGGCACGGCACGTTTGTTGTTATTGTTATCAGTGTTTAAAATTAACCGAAATCCTGTCAACGACAGGTCTATAATTACAATCATATTTATAAATGTGGATATCTGGTTTGGGATAGGGGAGTGCTGCGCGGGCGCACGAGCGGGGACATTTTAGTGTCACAAGTCAGTTTTCTGGAGATTCTTGTCCAGTGAGCGTGTGCCAAGATGCCGAACCACGAGACGACGAATCTGATCGCCACCTACCTCATCCTGGTGCTACTCCTAGCGAGTCTTTGGCTACTTTACTCCGGAATGTTCTGAGGTGCTCCCTTTAAGTTATGCCTAACAAAATTATCTTATATGTAGTCATTTTAGGACCTTCAAAATATCAATTAATCATTCGATGATTGATTTGTCATAATTCTTATAAACAAGTCTTCATTTTGTAGATTTATGTCGCTCTTTTATATATCATTTCCTGTCGATTCCCTGTAGTAAAATATTACTTCGTCAACTATAAAATATGTTGGCAGCGCTAATGTAATAAAATGGTAACCACATTGCAAATAATTTTCAATAAATAGCGGCCGTTATGAATAAATTATTGGTGCGGTAATTAACGGTTATATCCGTTTCATCTCATTTTTATGGGCGATTAACTTTTCCATTGATGATATTTAGTTATGCCGTATGATATTTTTTCAAAATTTTATCTATTTTATAACGTGAGGTAGTGAAATGAAAAATTACTCATACAAACTATAAAAATTATCTTATTAAGAAACAATAATTGTTAGGCTGGCGGAATTAAATTGGAAATGTCGAAGTCCACCTTTATTTAGACAGACCTAAATAACAAAAATATTTCAAGTATCCCCATTGTTCCAGATGAAAGAGAAATGGAATCCATAATCATTATGAGTAGTACAGACATTTCCTGTCTGTGTTGCTATAAATAAAAATATGTATAAATGTCTTAGGTTTTATATATATTTTTTGTGCAACATACCTAAATCGTTTGCTATATTCAAATCAATTTTTTTTGGAGACCATACGCATTTTCTTCTTAAAATATAAGCTCTGTGGTGAAAAAAACCACGTGTTATCAATAGTGGCCAAGACTTCTTGACCGTACTGTATTTGTTTCAATGTGGCATCTCAACCAGCGCGTGCCAGAGATGTCACATTGGATTTGTAACCTCATTACAGGGATGCCAATACTTAGTAATGATGCTAGTATTATTTAAATTTTATATAAATTTTTATTTAAGTTATGGCTTTTTACATTGTTTTTATTTATCTTTATGCATTTCGTAGGGAGAAAAGAATCACTATATTAAGCTGCTTGTTTAACTTTCCATCGCCTAAATAACATATCGTCTTTAAATTGCCATCACCATCACTTCACCATCACAGTGAACTCCCATTTCTATTTTAATTTCATGGAATTTTTATCTATAGGTACCTATAGATTTTAATTACCTTGTTTATATTAGGTATTTTCGTAATTATTACAACTACTTAAACATATTAGAATTGTCTTATAAGTTGATTTAAAAAGTCTTTATACGAGTATACTTTGGGTTTACGATATCTATACTTAATTTAATAAAACTGTAACGGATCAGGGTCTGTACATGGAAGATACATAACAAGAAATGTTATTGGGGGTCTTTCTTGTTATAATAGAAGCCAAAACAGTGATTTTTTTGTTTGTCAGTGCGTTTGTTCATGCTAATCTCAGAAACGGCTAAACCGATTTAAATGCAGTTTTCACTATTAAATTCTAGCAAGATTCACAGTACATTTATTGTTTGTTTTCCGGTTCTGAAATAAAAAGAGTAATGTCAATATAAAGAATTGCTATCAATGTATGGATATTTTCTTTAAAATGATAATATTATTAGATCACTAAAGTAATAGAGATGAGAAAACAAATAATTGAGATATACAAGCGGGCGAAGCCACGCGAGGGCCACTAGTCATCAATAAGTCAGACTGAACGTAAAACAGATAAATTGAAATCCGTCTTTGAAAGAATGTTAGTACATATTTAACATTCAACGATATCTCTAAATAGGCTCTTGCCTATTTAAGAAGAGCGAAGAACGAAGTGACACATTATGTTTATCTGCCCACTCCTCAAAAATACCGGAGATGATGCTAAAATAAAACAAAACAAAAAAAAACAGCCGCTAGGTTAATAAAATCCACGAATTTAGATTGAAATCGAGATGATATGATGATGACATAGTACAACTATCTATAACCGAGCGAAGCGCCTGCGTCTCTTCAAAACAACGTTGACTCTAAAATTATCCATCCAATTGTACCGAAAGACCGAGTTTCGTGAGAATATGAATATTTTAATGTAATACGTACATTCCTACATATGTATGTATGTATGTAGGTACGTGACCGGTGGTTGTGCCAAATGTGAATATCAAAACAATTTTTTACTTATAAACACGTCATTAGAGTTTAAATATGCCGTCTGTTCTTTCACCTCAGTCAACGACTTTAATATCTTGAGGCGAATTATGTGTCTAATAGCTTTTAATTATGAAATTATTTTGTAATAAATTAATAAAATTGTTAGGAAAAGATTTGAAACCATCCAAGTAGATAGTCTAATACAAGCCAATATTTAAAAACAACGTTATGGTCAGATTTTAATAGAGAAATATATGCTTCATATTATTGTTTTTCTCTTCATACATCTACTTAATTGTTTTCTATACATAACTCTATTTTCTGCGTTACTTGGCTTAAGCTTTTCCTGTAATTTGTACTGAAAGTTCTCGCTTCTTGCCAAATTTTATATGTCTGGGTCCATGGGAATATCTGGGTCAATAGGTTTTGATTATACGGAATGCAGCAATGCGTAGGTAAATGCTCGCAATTAAAAGTGAGTGAGCTGATTTATTTCAGAGTTGTAAACCTAAATACCTCCATTTAATCTTGAGAAAATGTCTTAATGCCAGGAGGAAGAAAAATCTTGAGAAAAATTATCTTGACAGACGGAAAGACAAATAATGAAACGGACAGAGAGACAAATAGATTTCATAACATACCATTCTATAAAAAAAAACACTTTCTTTTACAACTCACTAGTCATTCTAAAATTTCGGAGCTCACAAAGACAAAATTGCAGGTAAATTATAAAATATTTGGCTTCAATATATCAGCTCTGTAAATACTCACCTGTCCAGTACTGAGAATAGCGCACAGTATATTACGGAGGCTGGACATCTTGCAATTAATCTCTATCTGCATATTAGTGCTACGCATCTGCAGCTTACAAACGATGCTACTTTGTTAAATTAATTAACTATTCTTGATAAGCACACGTGTGTCTGTTGTAATTTGTATTTACTAGTATATTTTGTACTAACAATTCACATAACTTTACATAAGACTTAACATAAGAGTCTTTTTGTTTTATCAAGCAGAGTGAACCTAGTGTTCAAGTACTTTTTTTTCAGAAAGAATTCGAGACATTGTGGATTGATTGGCGGCTCTTAATATCGCAATATGACATAATGTAATACTCAATTCTCGTGGCAGCACCTTGAGATTGACATTAAGCATTTACATTATATTCCGCATATAGCAGGAGAGGAAAGTGAATCTAGTGTTAAGACACTCCATTCTCTACTTTTCGTAGTCAATATTCGAGACATTGATTCATTGCGTGTTAAACGGCAGAACCCAACGCTGCCTTTGTCTTGCGAGAGAATGGAAGTTATTTATTCCTTCAAGTTGGAACAGTCCTCACGTCTTGATATTATATATAAAATAGATGCCTTAAAGCTTTATTATTTCTAGAATTTAGAAGTAAATTTACGACATCACATGAGTTCAAACTAGCTAGTAATCTTTAAAACTGAACGTTCTGAACTGAACGTTCTAGCAACGTTTTCTAGTAATCTTTAAAACGCAAATTCTTGAAAAGAGCATCAATTATCTATTCTTGCTCTGAAAGTCATAAATCATGGTTGATTTTTCACATTATGGCGGAAATAGAGTGTTTCGAAGTAAATTTAGAGGTAGTTGTTATATTTAGTTAGTTGGTGACAAGTCTTGTAGCGCCCTTGTCCTTCACCGCGAACATAGATTGATCTTTAAATAAAAAAAGTGTTTCGTTTTAGCTATTAATAAAATTTGAAGGTTTATATTTTTGTTAAGCAGAGGGAACCTGGAAACCTAAATACTCCGTTCCCATTCAAACACTTCTATTCCCCAAATTCTGCCGAATGCTACAACCATTGCGTGTTGAGTCGCGGAACTCAACGTCACGCTTAGCATCCTTACCAGAGCAAGGAAATGAAATTATCAAATATTTAATTGCTTCGAGTGGGAATCGAATCCACTACTGCACGCGCTTAATCGCACGCTTGTCTCTGGCCTGGTTTCATTCTTATTTTTTGTATGATCTCTACGAATATATAAAAATATTAATAATCTCTATCAGATGCGAGTGCCAAATGCCTATTATTTAGTGTACATTCCTACTTTTATTTTCATATTTTTTTCGGCTGAAGCAAAATTGTTGAAACTGCAATAAAGTACTGTGAAATAGTAGTATAGCACAGTTTTATACGCATATATATCTCTAAGAATTAAGAAAAAATGTTTTTTTTATATTATAAACTTAAATAAATCTTTTATAAATAATTGTATTATTAGGTATGTCAGTAATATAATAATATCTCGAATAGGAATATAGGCGGAATGTAGATACAGTAGGTTCTCTTTGCGTACCCTATAATGCGTAATGCCGTATAAGAATCGATGTTACTAATTCAATGATTACCCTAACGACACAGCAGAAATGCACCATAGGGATGTTAATATACCTCTACTTCATCCTGCAAATAACAGGATAGGTAGAGGCAACCTGCGAACCTAGGAAGGCCTGAGGTTAATAAATACCTGTTAATATAAATTAAACTTTTCTCTTTCCAGATGTGGTCAACAGCAAGACAACAAAAGAGACCAATGAAGGTGGAGTTACACATTGTAAATTGTAATTTAAGAAACCGTAATTTTAGTGTTAAGCTATTTATTACTTTATAAGTATGTCGGTATACTCCAGAGCATTTATCCACGAACCCCGCAAGCTCAACAGAAGGATAAAACATCATCTAGTCAACTATTCCAAAATTATATAAAATATAAGTCATGAGAAAGACAAATGTTATTTATGTATTGATTTTTTTTATAAAAAAAATTTAACTAGTCAGTGTTTTTATATGAAATTTCAATATATTTATAAATATAAGTGTTTGTTTGTATAACATAATTCATATAAAATGTCAAATAAATAAATGTATCTTGGTTGGTGTAATGCTAATATTATTAGACAATGACATGACACGTTGAGACAGAGGTTTTTGTAATAAATTTATTAAGTTTTAATTTTGTTTTTATTTTCATCGTTACTTTACGAGTAGTTATTTCTGTGTTCTTATGAATATTCAATTGATTTTATTATTATATTTTTATATGAATGTCCTTTCAATGTCAAATGCTCCTCTTATTTTTTTAGCTTCCGATGTGGATCCTCATTTATATTACGATTTATATTACGGTAGAGACAAAAGCCATTCCTAGTACAACACAATTGTTTTTTTTTCTAGTGTATATAATATACCTAGTATTATTCTAAAAATCCTTGATTTTAATACTCATACCTATTTAAAGAAAACACATAAAAACATATTTATAGCATTGTAATTGTGATACTATCCGAATCAAAAGCTCAACGTTATAAAACAAGAGCCGGGTCAGGTGGCGGCGATGTTAACGATGGCAGAAATAGAGCCGACCACTGGCAGTCGTCCAAGCTCTCCAATTCATAAATATGCTACAATACTCGTACACTGAATGAACGCCCTTAAAGCCGCCCATACGTGATTTATATTATTGTGTAAATTCATTGCGCAATCTATATGTTATTTTTAAATATTCAAAAGTTTATATTACAGTTCAAAAATTGCCTGTTACGAATACGATTATCACACGGATTATGTTTATATTATTGTCTTAAAAGTAAGTTATTTTTGCCTTCACCGTTAAGCGAGAAATTATCAAAAATACATTATGAAGATTTCAATTGTTCTATAGGAGATATCCTATATTGTACAATATTATTATATTAAGCGTGAAGTGCCCGCTTTAAGGACGACGACGCGACGCGGCGATGACAAGTTGATAAGTCCAGCGCACGTCTATTAGTATTAACTAAATATTTGCTAAGAAATTGAGTGTGAATTGCTTGGACAGTACAAATATTTAGCCGACATGTTTATTTGAAGATTTATAGGTTTTTAAGTGTTTTACTAATTATAAAAGAGACCTTATTTAGTTAAATATTGTATTTTTGAAGTCATTTTTTAAGTACCTACATAAGAAACCGCAAATGTGGTAAGTAATTTTATTTATTAAAAAAATACAAAACCAATATTTCGTTATTTAGTTTGATTATAAACTATAACTATTATAATCGAGAAGTATTGCTACTGTTCGATTTTGGAGAATCGTTTGAATGGTCAATATTTCGTTCATCCACTACTTGCATGTCGCTGTCCAACGAATTCAAATTTTTCTCTTCAGTGGATGTATTTCGTATTGGTTTCAGTTCGTAATTTTCAGTACGTGACGTCGATGGCACAGCTTCAGTATCACTGTACTGCACACGAGGCTTACGTCTTTTGCCATATTTCTTTATTTTCTTACTAATTTCTTGAAAATTAGTAGTACTGTGTTGCTCTTGTAAATAATCTTCTACACTTTTCATATCATTTGCTTTTTTATAGTCAGTGGTATTTTTTTGGGACAGAGATTCTTCACTGTCTCTTTCACTTGCATCAATACTAATGTCCATTTCAGATATTTCTTCATTGTAAGTAGCCGGTAGATCATCATCCTCTATATCTATTATTTCTGGTGTTTCTTTAATATCAAAGAATTTCTTTGATTTAGAATAACCTTCTTCAGGATCTGTTTTGTCAATACCTGAATCTATAGAAATTCTGTTTTCTAGTGGCCAAATGAATTCTTTTGAATCGTTGTCTTTACTAGGACCCGGCATATCGTCTTCTAACCGAGTAGTTTGGTCAACAGGAATTGTGGGTGTTTCTTCACTATATTTAAATGTTGTATCAAGATGATCTTGCAAATTATTTAAATCTTGAACTCGTCCACTCATACCGTCGTCTCCTCCACTATCACTGGAAGAATCTTCATCGTTTTGTCGAAGATATTTGTAAATTGACCTTTTGCTTTTGGGAAAGTGATTAAGAAGATCTTCCCAATCTTTAAGATACAGAGTAAGTACTTGTGATTTCCTGACTGTTTTATAAGAATGTTTGAATGGGAGGTCTTGGACTAGACCTTGCAGCTGAAAATTTGAGATAAAAATCATATATATTCATTTTTTTTTTCAAAATAAAAAATTTACATTGTAATCTAAATTTCGTTACTTTTTGTAACTTATAAAGAACCCAATATACAAAAGATTACATATCTAACTAGAAATGTACCAATATTTTATTTTTATATCCTTGCCTAAAATATGTGTTCCATTCAAACATATGTAGTGCTAGAATACTTACTAAACAGATTATATACTAAAATTTTAAATACCTCTCCAAAAAATTGACCAGAATAATAAGATCGAGTCGTGATAGAGTTCTCACAACTTTCTTTTACCCTCCCGACGTGCACTATATACATAGAGCCAGTGATTTCATTCTCTTTTACAACGAACATGTCTGCAACATCAGTAAGTACAAATAACATAGTGGAAGCCAGTCTTGGTGTAAGGGCACAGGTGTGCAACTGTTGATGCGACAGGTTCTGGGTTCGATTCCTAGCTTTGGTAACGATTGAATTCCGTCACTCAACACTCATTGCCTCCAAAATTTAGCGGAAATTAAGGAATGGAAATCTCCTAATGGTGACGGAGTATCTAACTAAACACTAAGTTCCCAGGTACTATCTGCCTACTCTGCTTAGTGATATTTTATATTTTTTTCTATTTTACAACAGTGTGAAGTTAGATTCCAACATTCAGTACGATATAATTAGATATTTGATTAAAATAGATAATCGGGGGTCTGTGAGACACCTATAGGACTAAGCGTATAGTACTATAACAAAATTAAAATATATTAACGACAATAAGTATTTACCCTTATCATAGGTGTGTAACTGTAGATAAACCACCAACTGCCGTAGAAACGCAGGCTCGCAACATTTAAACAACTGGTGCTGAAAACAAAAAATGCAATCATAACATTCAATATACATCTAAATAATAAAATTTATACATTTTTTTGCGTGTCGTATATATAGGTTATATTATATAACTTAGCAGGATTAGAATCCGTAACCCTTGCAATACAAGATATGCAGTGTGTCAGTATTTTTATAATATTTTATTAAAATTAGTCTATTTCATTAAAAGTTTTGTACTTGTTCTTCTAATTTGGTTAAGATGAAGATGAAGATGAAAATAAGGCTAAGTTTCTATATAATTATTAATTAGCTATTAGAAGTAACCTCTATCATTTTATATCGTTAAACATGAAAAAATATATAGGAATGTTAAGCCAAGCTACACGTACACGTGTAGCGTACATACGCGTAGCCTATATTTTCTCAAAGTTATAATTGTTCTTCCTTCTAATTATTTCCAAAGCACAAATTAGTATGTACGTTAACAGGACGTAATAAATACTGTGCCAAATTCCTAATGTCTATGTTGCATAATTTCTTAGAAATCACTCTATTCTGAACGAGATGCAAAAATGTTGAGGAAAATCTACATAGGTATTTGTCTTTAAATGAAAGATATTTTATTTTTACATATTTTCTTAATTTTATAAGCTTAAAATTACACTTCACAACCTAATTTGACAGATCTGTTCCTAAGTTCGGTAATAATTTAACTTTTTACCAATCCTACTTTATGCTCTTCCCCCTCGGCCGGGCAGAAAGAACCTAATGTTAAGACTACCACATTCCTCCCAATTTTTATGATTTTGCGTGTATAGTCTCGGATCTCAACGCTACACTTGGTGATGGAGCGGAAGAATTAAAATAATATTATATAATAATAATATTTTAACATTATCAAATACTCGTATAACAGAACAAAAAGCAAACAATAAATTAACATAAAATCATTTCTCACATCAGAAAGATGTCGCAAGTATGCGGCGGCCATCACATTTATCTTGAGGCAGTTGGGTGCGGTCTTCAAGAAGTACGGCACCTGGAGCCCGCGCGTCTCCCTCCACAGATGCACCGAATATTTGTTCACTAGATTACATAGAACTTGCGATACGCGATTGTTTTTTAAGTATTCCTTTGGAAGAGACATTTTTATTAGGTATCTGTCGTGTAGCGATAGAGTTTTTAGGGTTCCGTACCTCTACAGGAGGAGTTCCGTACCCTTATAGGGTCACTTTGTGGGCCGTCTGTCCGTCTGTCAAGACCATTTATCTCTCTGAAATTAATATTAAATATTCAGATCTACGGTTACTACGGCACAGAAAAAATCGAGCTTTTAAATGAAGGGACTCAAGAGAATAACATTTGTAAGTTTCCGTTACTTTTTGATTTACTAAATCATCACAGCTCACATTCGTATTTGGACAAAAATACTATAATTAGAAAGCTATATATTATTTCTATGCATTAGATAACATGTAATATAATAACTTATATTGATAATAATTAATTTACATATACTTAATCATTAACCATAAATAACACGTCTTGATCACAAATCGCCATATAAATCTTTTCTGTGAATAAATCACCGTTATTAGTCTGTCACTCATATAATTGATGCATTTAAATGCTATTTTAGTTGCTTTATAAGTGTATTATAAATGAAATTAAATTATAATTTTGGCAAAATACTTATTAAATAGAGACTCAGCGACTAAACGAGCGATTGTAAACGCGACAGATAATGAGTTCGATTCTCACCTGGTGGTCTCCCATTCGATTTCCTGGTGGGGCAAAGAGGGGCCTTGAGTTCCGTTATCTGACACGCTATGCCTCAAGATTTCGGCGGAAAGTGGAGAACGGAAGTGTGCTAATTGGGAAAGTTAAGACTTTCCCAATGTTTCCAGATTCCCTCTGCCTACCATGCTATGTGCGGTACACTGCGTAAAGGTAAATGAAAGTAAAGATTTGAATATTATTTTGGTTGAAAAGGTTTTGGTGTATTAACACATCAAATTGATTGATTGTAGGTATTCGTGTTGCAGTGCCAACGGTTCACTTTCATTTGACTGACAACACTGACATTTTATGTTAATTAGCGAGCCGAGAGTGCTTGTAAACGTATTATTTATTTCTGATGGTAATATAAATAAAGCTTTTGTAATGAATTAACAATAAATGACTACTATAATTTATTATTTTATATTGTACATATGTGGCACTTAGAATTAATCTACATTACTATCTACTGGTATATATTTCAATACCAATCCCATATAATCTACAATTCAGTTATAATTGATCTTTGATCTTTTGCAAGCGTGCATTGAATGGCGAACCTAGTTGGCACCGCTCCCGAGTCCTGACCAGCATCAGACATTATACAAATAATTCTACTTTCAATTGTATTAACTCCAGGTGACAGCGCTAATGGGCCGGCGAGAGATGTCAACGAGGCATACTGTTTTATCATACGAGACGAATTGTGGTGACGTGGGGTTTTTAGTTCTAATATATCACCTCTTCATCCGATTCGCGATGGTTACGGATTCAATTGTTTCTAGTGGGACGTGACATAACGGTTTTTAAATTTACGGAAAACTGAGACATTTAAATTAATTAATTACAAATAAATTAATCTAATAAACATAATATAAGAAGAAATGTTTGATTGTTAATATTTACCTGTAACTCAAGATAGTTGGAGTAGAAGTAGAAGTTCCTATAAGATTGATACTGTATTATGTTGGAGAGCTCCCCCACGTACACCATGTACATCATTGTGGATATCATTTGTAGTAGCGATACGAATATTACCTGTATTACAATTATTGTTTAGCTTCACGCTGTATTCCGCACATAGCATGCAGAGGGAAACTAGTGTTAAAACACTTTGTTCCCCATTAAGCTACTCCCATTCCCCGCTTTCCGCCGAATTTTTAAAGCATCGCGTGCTAAGTGTCTAAATTTAACATCGCGAGCAAATAAATTAGAATAGTAAATGTTTCATTCCTCTAAATGGAAATTGGAGACATACGCTCATCCTCCTGCACCATGGCGGTCCCAATAGAAAATACATTTTCAATATTATATACATAAACAAAAATTAGTAGGTAATAAGCTACACTAAATGGAATCTCATGATTTTGTTAAGTAAAGTAGGACCTCTTCCAAGAGGTGGCCGATGTTGTAGGGCGAGAAGCAGAGCCTAGAATTTGTGGTATAAGCGTAGGCTTGATGGGCTGCTTTGTAATGCACATTTTAGAAGTTGTATTTTATAGTACTAAGCTAAGTATGCTTAGACTTACTTCAGTACATTTTATAGTAGGTACTAAAGAAAGTCTAAGCTAACATATGTAGAATTACCTCGGATTGTTTCTTAGGTAAAATATCACCAACGCCGTTTTGTGTGAACGTCGTCATTACGAAATACAACGAACAAATATAATAGTTGTTACACCAGGGCCTTCCATCATCTGTCGTATGCAACAATTTTGTTTTTATATTTTTTTTTCTTTTGAGAGAAAATGGTTTACATCCTCATTTTTCTTTAGTTTTACTCGCATATAGATATATATTATATTAATGAAATAAAATATATATTATTTTAGCTGACCGGGGAAATCGCTTGATTTTTTTTTTTTTTTATTGAATTACTTGTCGCTAATAAGCGCTAATATATAGAAAGAGTACAAACATTTTTAAGCTTACTGGTTCAAACTTCGTCGACTTTATATTGGACTACAGCAAAATTAAAACATATTTCTTTCATGTTCAATTTAATTATTTATCTGAATGCATAATAAAGAAATAATCTTCCTAAACAAACATGTCAGAACTCAATATTGAACATGGACTAGAACATAAGTACAGTAGACGTACACCATTAAATAAATGATTTTATATAAAATGTACCAGTCAAGTACCAGTTGGGACGCAGGAGCACAAGGGTTCTATTTCCACTAGGGGAAATAAAATATTTAATATTTTCACATAAATCCAAAAATTGCAAATAACGGTTAGAACCTTTATAAATCCAAGAAGATTTAGGCTCTATTTTCTCCTCTATGACACCCAAGAAGTACCAGAAGCAAGTGCACACGTGCACAGAGATGGTGAACCAGATGAGCACACTGCACGTTGTGATGAGGGTCAGGTTGACGGAGATACGCTCGTGGTGGCGTTTAAGGCACTTGTATATTGTTACCTATGACAGTTTTTTTTGTTATACCACTGTTACAAAACACTACATTCCCGATTTCAGAATCATTCCTTTATTTACTTTTCAAACATTTTACAGATATTGTCCTTTGGAAAATGAAATCCAGCCCTAATCTTTGTTTCACCGAATCAGGGTTTTTAGGTTTCTGCAAATATAAATTTCTCCAAATTCGACTCAAGCTCATAATTATGTCCACTACGCTAAGAGAACTGAAATTCGACCGGTTCGATTTCCTCTTCCTATGAAGTACGAGAGACAAGCGCACCCGTCCATGATGGTGCACCTATACGATGCACCATAATGAAATTGCGGGAATCGAACAGACAAGGTCGTGATGACGTTTGTTGCTCTTAAGAGAATTTAATATTATTTTATCTTTAGATTTAATGTTAAGCGTTAAAACATTTTGTTCTCTTCTTTCGGAACAATTTCAATGTATCGTCTTTAGAAAATTCTACGCCACACATTGTCTCATCATATCGGAAAAAGAACTTAGGAATTAAACCTTTAAACACCACATAACAGGTTACCAGGTTCCTTCTGACTACCCTGCAATTTTCGGGATACGTGTAAGTTACGCGAAAACAATTTAAAAATTACTGTACGTAAATACTTACGATCCTGAAAAATCTATTAAGTCTCAGCAACGCAAACGTGGAGCCACGGTTTTTTTGGTCCAGAAGACAAAATAATTCAATTGGAATAAACGATAGCAAATCGTACTTAAATTCTTGTTTGAAATAACTAAAATCAAAAATAATTGAATAATGATTTATTTATATTTCATTCGTGTTCATATTGTTTTATTGTGACATAATTATTAGTGTTGCATCAGCCGCTGTGTGAACCAGTTGTGTCAAAGTATCTAAATCAAAAGTTTTCAAGCAATGAACTAACACATGACATGATCCTCAGTTCACAAGTGAACAGCTACAAAGAAAACTCCAGATTTATTGTGCAGAACGAAAATTATTAATTTAATATTGTGCAATTTGCAGAATTTAATATTGTGCAGAAAATGTAAACAGTACATATTTTAATAGCTAACGTTTATTTTGGAATTTCTCTATAGTTTTAACGAGAATTTTTATTGAATTCTCGTCTCGTCATATCTTTCGATTTTCAATCCGATCGCCGATTTCTACTTTCATGCCATTTCGAGAATAAAATATAATATAACATAATAACTCTTTCAAATATTTGCTCGTATGACGAATAATATTAAACTTTAAAATAATGAAACCAGTGGTCACGCTGGGGCACAACCTTTCGCACGGTTGTTTCGCCGAAACGAAAGGTGAAAGGTTGTGAGTCCGATTTCTACTCGAGGAAATGAAATTATTATAATAAATATTTGATTTTCATTCCTTGGTCTTGTTACGAGGAAAAGTGCGACCTCGACCACTCAACATGCAATGCCTCCAGAATTCGACAGAAACCCACTTTCTACAACGACAACGAAAATGTCTTAATAGGAACAGAATATCTTAACATTAGGTTCCCAGGTTCTCTCTCCTAACCCTGCTATGTGCGGGGTACAATGTGAAGCTAATAAAACAATAATATTAAACTTACTGATTACGAATATTAATAAAAGATTGCTTCACATCCTCATCAAACGTTTCAATCAATCTCGGTATAAAGTATTGTATGAGAAACTTCCAGAAAAAGCAAAAATCAAGTAAATACAGTCCCATTATCAATATTGGCCTGTTGTCTACGAATCCCGCGTTGTAGACGTCACCGTAAATAGAAAGACAACAAATTATTATTAAATATATTCTAACTAATGATTGTTTTATTTGAAAACTGGTTGAAGTGACATGCGCCGGTATATATATGACAGATTGTTCTCGAAGGCTGTAGCTTATGAATGGATTTATAGCGTTGATATAGTGCTGAAAAAAAGAGAAGGATTATTAATTAATAAATTAAAGGATATTTATTAATAACGTAGTCAATAGCGTGTATTATCATTTAAACACAATTCTAGGGCACTAGTGGATCTCACTATAAATAACGCATTCAGATACAACCTTTTACATAAGGGTTCTACGTCTTCATCTAGTGCTCTACATTATATAATCCACTAGAATAAGTGTGATATTATCTCCACTAAGTACTTATAGTTACATTATTAAATAAAAATTAAGAATGCTGTAATCTAAATAACTTATTTCATTACATAAAATTATTATTTTTGTACGTCGATGGATGGAATATTACCATTTTCCTTGATGTAAATAATTCACACAATTAAGTTGTATAATTGGAAGTCAAAATCATCTTGTAGTGTAAGTATTTATAGAATATTTATTAAACCAAATACTCTACCGTCTACTATAGACAGTAAAAAAAAACAAACCTCATTATTTGGTCGATACGTAGTCAAAAGCTTGGCAACAGCTGGAAAATCACTTATAATACTGAAGAAGGCTTGCGAGTTTATTTGTAACAGATGCACTTGACTGGACGACGTCATTGATACCGGACAGCGGATCGACGACGGCCCTTCTAAGTTGCCAAATATACTAAAACAAAATATGAAAAATACTTAAAATACATTTGAATTACGCTAAATATTTTTATATTTTATTATTAGTTAGGCGTTTACAGCGAACAATGTTAAATAAATTTAGGATATATAAAATAATTAATTATTATTAAGCCAATAATTTTAGAGATCCTTGGACTCCCCCCAAGAGCCAAAGGCCAGCGGGGGCTGAGGAAAAAGGCTATTTTCATAAATCCTCATGGATGATTAATATATCTCTACCTTAACTTTGTAAATAAGAAGACTTTTCTTTTCGCAAAACATATAATTTGTACCATCAAAATGGCAAGACTATCAAGGCCGAACACTTTGTAAATAAATAATATTATTTTAACCATTTCTTTTTTTATTGGAAGAATAATATCGGAAATAATATAAAATCTCCAAATAATCTCATCGAGCCGTAAATAATAAAATAAGCGACGGAAAGAAACTAACCTTCCTTTAGTAAGTGTAACTCTTTCTTTTATTCTGGGGTCAGCCACTTCAATGCATCCTTGGTCAACGAAGTATATATCAGAGATGACGTCATCAATGTCAATCACTGTTGTGTTCTTTAAGAAATAAAAGCTACGGACCCCCCGTCCAATTATACGTAAAAGAGATATATCGCATTCGTCGAGAATTGGACACTATTTATAAGAAAATTTAAATATGAAGTTTTATTGACGGTTAATAAACTAAGCTGCACATTGGCAGATATGCAAGTAATAAAACACTCTAGTCTCCACTTCGATACCACCATGGGCTAGTGGGCGTTAGAATGTAAACGATAACTTTGAGTTTGCCACTTAGAAAAATTATTTAGTTTTATTTCGCTATTCTATCTACCGAATAGGAAAAGACTTAGGCAGGGCCCGGCTGGACCCTCACGGCATGTACCCTAGAGTATGAGTATAAACCTCAAAAATATTCTTTATTTTTTGTACAAATTTAAACATTCTGCTTTATTAACGTGGCCAAGATATTTCAAGTTTTTTTCCTTTTTATAATAAGTAATATCCCAAATACAAGTATTTTTTTCTATTTTTATAAATTATATAATACTAGACAATACGTTAAAAAATAATGATTTATAAGATGACTGTTATTATATTTATGTATATTTTTATGTTTAAAGATTAGAAAATAATTACCTTTGTAAATGTCGGCCCGTAAATATGCAAAATAGCGTCAGTTCTCAAGGTAATTTGATCACATAGTTTCAGTACGTTTCTGTAATCTATTCCACCTGTTTTTTCCCAACTAAACTTATAATATTCCAAGACTTGCCTTGAAAACAAAAAATAAAATATATAAATTAACTCAAAATCCAAGTCATAATTTTTTCTTCAGCTACACGCTTGTTTTCCACTCCATTCTCATTTTTCAAGTAACGTATTAAAGGACAGTTCTCAACGCCGCGCTTTGTCTAAACCAGTAAAGAAAAAAAAAGAAAAATCATACCATACTTATTGCTTACTTTTGCAGCTGCACGACGATATTCTCTCGTTTCATAAAATTATCTATGTCCTTCATATGCTCCTGGAAGGACGCTAAATCTTTATTCACATTGGCCCGTATACTTATTATTCGCACAGAAAAGTATGCAGTTATCATGGCACCTACAAATATCACATTTTTTTATATTCATTTATTTATCGATTAATTTTATTTAATGAGGCCAGTCGTAGCGCAAGCCAGTCGTAGTTTTAGTTTCAATCCCCACACGACTAAGTAAAATGTTTATCTAAATTTATATTTCGATTTCGGTGTCGAGGCAAAGCGTGGCGTTGAGTTCCGCCATTCAACACGCATTGTCTCCGGAATTCTTTAGTGTCTTAATAGGAACGGAGTATCTTAACACTAGGTTGCAAGGTTCCCCCTGCGTACACGCTATGCAGCGTGAAGCTAAAAAAATAATAAATTCGATAAAATAGAAAACAAAGGAACGTATTACTTAATTAGTTAAACAACACATGAGAACAATTAAACTCAAATAACTAACCAATAAGCATGCCGGCGATGAGCACTTGCATAATATTCAAATTAGTGGGCTTAAAGCTGCCAAAGCCAGTCGTGGTGGTTTCGTAGACTACCCAGAAATAGCACGCCAAGTGCAAGTTCCATGGAGACTCAGTTATGTTGAAACGAACTAAATATATTTAAAACCTCAATTTTAATTCTATTAAAAAACAGACCCGCATATAGCAGGGTAGGCAAAGGAAACCTAGTGTTAGGACACTCCGTTTCCCAGTTTCCGCTATATTTTTCAAATAAACAAGAATAAAATGGAATAAAATTAAAAAACTACGCTTTCCACCTAATTTATTATATTATTAGTGACATTTAAATCTACGAGTATAACAAACCTAAATGTACATTAAGTAATTCCATTCCATTATTGGTTTTCAATAAGAATAAATCCTAATTTACTACCAATTCAAAACATTCCAGATACCAATACTTTTTTAAACAAATAAAAAAATACCTACAACTAGATTGAAACAGATCTATCCAGGAGCCGCCTTCATCTTTTAAAGGGACTATATAGTAAGTGTAGTCCACTATCGAATAGTACAATTCTACGGAGTAGAACACCACGAAACAGGTCAAGACGTTCAACAGTGCCAAAAATATTGGTGTGGCTTTCATTCTAGCAAAAATAAGAAAATTGTTTTCTTTTTAATTTACAGATTTTAAGGAGGTATATTATAGCACGGTAATGGAACCTAGTGTTAATAGCTAGTACACTCGGTTCGTAATGCACAGCCCAACGCCGCGCGTTGTAGAACTTCTCAACGAGCAAAGAACGGAGAATTGAGTCATTAATTCATTAATCACTAATGCTTATCGCTTTAACTAAACATACATTTATGCAATTTATACAAAGAAAGAGATATATTACACGAGCAACAAGTCTCTGCGCACGTGGCCACTCAGGCAACCAAGGGCACTCGGTATTCTGTACAGCTGTATTAGTCTGTTCAACATAAGAAACTGTCTCATGGACGACTCCCTGTATTGTCCAACTGTAACATATAAGAAGGCTTGAATGTAAAATTATCATTTATTATGTAATATTTTTTTAAGCTTCACGGTTATAAACCGCACATGGTGGAGGGAACCTGGGACCTTAATGTAAAGACACTCCGTTCTAATTAAGTCGCTGCCGTTCGTCACTTTCCGCCGAATTCTGGAGGCACGCCACGCGAGAGCAAAAATATTAAGCGTTTCATTTCCTTATTATTAAGTAATTATTTCATAATCATCTATTACAATGATAATTTCATTGAAACAGATAAACAATAATAACAAATAACTCACTGTATAGAATAACAAACACTTAAATATAGTGCGGCACTAAGATCCGTCTGCATGCAGTATAAAAAATAGAAACTTTTACACACAATTGTTGTAGGTTCAATTGCAACCGTGGAAATGATTATGTAGACATTAAAATTATTTTCACAATTATAAAAGTGAAGAACGGGGACTATTAAAAAAAAATTATAATTTTACGTAATGATTCCTTCCAAGAAGTTTCCAGTCGCTCGAAAGGTAAACACCCGAAGAGATCAATCAAGAAGGCACCCTTTATATAATGAGCCGCACTGCTCGCCGGGTGGTACACGTATATCCCTTTGTCATTGTAGTAACCTACTAGCATTCTTTGTAATCTGGTTAAAATATATCACGTTTCAGATACATTATATAATTGTTTTATTTTCAAATTCATACAAAGCATTTGCTTTACATCGTGAAACTATAAAAAATACTAACATATCAAAATAAGCAGCGCAATCCAGCAATATTCCCAGGACGCGCAACATTGGAAACTGTCTGACGATGTACGTGTAGCTCGGGAACACGGTGGCCGAGAGCAGCGCGCACACGGCCCGCCCCCACTCGCACTTCAATATGTAGCTACAGTCGGGCCGGATCGTGAAACGGGGGAATATGTATCTAAATATATGGATATTTTGTAGAAAAAACATGTACTAGTAGAAGGCTTTATTACATGATATTAAACATTTTTGTGTACCCCACAGAGTAGAGTAGCGGTCAGAGTTCCCTCTGGCACTTAGATTAACAGCCGAGAACGCCGCTGATAAAAGCTAAGTTGGTATAAGCATTTCATAATAGTAGTATGCCTGTTTTCTGATATTTAAGCCCGCATTATATCGCGAAAGAGGAATAAGCTGATAATGGTTAGGCACAACAGACTTCTTTTAAATAAAACAGGTTTACAAATAGTTTTGTATCTATAAGTTTTATTATATTGTTATACTAGTGGACGCGCGCAGCTTCGCTTGCTTACTTAGGGGTGAATTCTAATAAACCATGAAACATGTGTTCAATGAAATATTTTTAAGAGTCTAAATTTCTAATTTTATAAAAATAGGTGGCGATTTAAAGATTTTTCCATGCAAACTTTCAACCTCAATTATCCTTTATAGTTAAAATTTTTCAAAATCCCTTCTTAGTGGATGTCCAGATTATGAAAGTAAACATCTGTCCAAATTTCATGTTTCTACCATCAGCGGTTACGGCTGTGCGTGCGTCTTACCTCAGTCAGTGAGGACAAGTCCTTTTA
>JAAIXI010000230.1:890632-916213 GCA_013403645.1 Heliconius nattereri
TTTGGGACAAATTTACTTAACTAATATATATTATTTATTAAATAATGTATCAATAAAAGTACTTCTATTTAATATTATACATAAAGTAAAGTAATATAAACATATCTGAAATCAAATAAAACCATAAACATTCGTAACAAATCAATTCTTAAAAAGTAAAGTGGTGAATGGGACACGAAAAATTGTATGGAAGCATTTTGAAAGGTTTTTTGCAACTAACAAAAAATACTATTATTTGCCATAATACATTTAAAATATTACAAAAATATTTAAGTTGATAAATAAATTTATCGTAAATGGCAAAATATTTAAATTATCTCTAAAATTGTATTTTTAACACGCATTCAAAGTAGCGGGACAAGAAAAGACACAAAAAGTACACTTTTTCTGATTATGACCCATATATAGATTGTATACGTTTTAGATATTTTACAAGTATGTATAAATTGTCTTACCTTAAAATAGAAAACACACCAAGCCTATGAAATGGTTGCAGAAACGCGTTATCCTTCTCAAACTTCCTCGGCAATCTAAACTTATCTCTGTTGGGAGTGGGCTCTGGGGGGTTGTACGTGAGGAAAGGCTCTCGAGGATTTTGGAGCGTGCTGTATTGCTATGTACAATATAGGTATATATTAGAGTCTATCTAAATGTATTCACACTAATATTAATTAAATCCACAATATATAATTAACACTAATATAATTAATTATATATTATTTAGGTTAATTTAATACACAAAAATCATCCCGATGTATACTTTTTGGAAAGGAGAGACTTTTAAGAAGGTCTAAAATTAAACTTAAACTCACTAATAATAATAATAAAACTCTTTATTGTACACCCAAAAAAAGAAATAGAAGAATACAAATAAAAGAATATGGTATAATAGGCGACCTTATCGCTGAAATAGCGATTTCTTCCAGGCAACCTAATTAACATGTATCCTTTATAAATTTTGCTCCTTTTAAAAAGCAGATTATGACTTTATCTACATGCTATATATACTTAATAATGTAAAACTGTAATAAAACATAAATGGAAACAAAACTCACAGGTTGTTCCTTGCAGTACTCTATTGCGTCTCTTATTTGCGGAATATCAATCGCATTCAACAAGTATTTGCGTGATATAGAGAGCACCTCTACGTGTGTCACTGTACGCACTGTGTAGAAAGCTGGTAGACCTATGGCATTAAAGATTTTTGAAGCTTATATTCTCTACGTAGCAGGGTAGACAGAGGGAACCTGGGAATCAATTGTAAGACACTTCTTTTTTATTAAGACACTTTCAATCTCTACTTTAAGTCGAATTCTTAAAACATTGCATGTTGAGTGGAAAAACTCTACGCCACGCTTTGCCTTTTGAAATATTTTATTATAATATTTAAAATTAACTTCATGCTGTATCCTGCACACAACGGGGTAGGCAGAGGGAACCTAGTGTTAAGTGTTAACCGTTCCCCACTTTCTGTCGAATTCTGGGGGCAGTGAGTGTTGAAATAAAAGTAAAAAAAATGATTTATTTCATAAAAAATAATAAATGACTTACGCAGCAAACACTCTATAACGCCAAAGTGATTTCTAACATGCAGCTCGCTGACCACATCTTTTGTATCAGGACTTAAGATCTGAGAAATATGTTTAGTGCAAGTCCTATCCTCATAACGAAATGTAAATGAAATAACTTAATAGTATATCTGTGCTCACGCGCATTTAACGCATTTTCGTGACACTTCGTTCACCTCTTTTATCAAAAGACCAATAGGCCAAGTACAATGTTATTTTAGAAACAAACTATGTAGGTAGTAGGTATCCTTCAGTAGAGTAGGAAAGTACTAAGAAAGGATTTAAATACGAACAAAATCGGACAAGGGCGAGTCACGCTCGCCCTGCGGGGGTGCTGTACAACAATTAGAGGTTTCGAACTTATTTTAAGGATTTTTTTTTAGGATTTAATCAACAACCCGAAATATTTTATTAATTTTGATTCCATTTATAGTGTCAAGATACACGTTTTCCCGATATAAACGACCATATATTTTTTTTAGTAAATGTAGAAATATAATTTTTTCCGAAACTTAAAGGACCGCAGTTATGAAAGAAGAAATTGTAACAAAATACTAACCTCACATATTCCTCTCTTAATTATATACATCTCGTTGCTCATATCACCAGTGTTCAGTAATATCTCGTTAGGTGACGAGCAGAACAGCTTAGCCTTTGAGGATATGGTTTTCAAATCTTCTTTATGTAATAACTGCAATTTATAAATATATAAGTTGTAGCTTCAAAAAAGCTTAAAAATGAAGAAGAAAATTTTAATAAAATAATAAAGAATTTGGCAGAATGTGGGGAACGGAAGTGTCTGAATGGGAATACTGTTTTAACACCCAGTAGGAGGGGACCCTCCCCTCTCTACTTCTGTTCCCTCTGTGCAGGATACAGCGTAAAGCTAAAAAAAATATTAGTGCGAGCATATTAAATTATGCTTTCACTCAACGTACCTTCATAAACGGAATGCTAAGTATGTATTTGCTCCTTTGCCTGGTAACGATGTCCTGGTACACGTGAGATGGTAGATCATAAAATATCGAATTTTCCGTGTTTGTAATGGAATATGCCTATGTTAGAAAAATATATATATATCTTAGTTGCTAATAAGCGTGTCCTAAGCATAGTTTTTGTTCTTTTTATCATTTAACAACAATTCATAGGGCAATACCAACCTTATCGGTATACCAGCGTAGTTGCAAATATTCTATAAAACGTTGTCGCAGTACCAAATCCATGTTATTCCTTATGAGGAAACCAGTCACATTCTCTATACACGCGTCAAAGTCTTCTCTGTGGTAGTAAAATAAAATAATTTAAATTAACTTTACTTCAAATAGTATAATCACAATAATATATATACCTGCATAAACATTCTTTATTCTAGTTTCAAGACGTCATATCAGCAGGAAAATTACGGGAACAATTTCAGAAAATTCTCACTAGTCACAGTTTTAATAAAAGAAAATAATGATTGACAGAGTGAGTATATACTTTATATCACTACACTAATTGTATCTTATGAGATGTATCAAAAAGTATTGCCTTAGCGCTGTGGTCACCATGATGGTAGCCGAATAGACGGCTTCTATGAAAATGTATAGCACGATACAAATCTCCATCACGAACATGGTGTAGATGACGTTGTTCCAATTCTCTATACCCCACGCCTCCAAGTGGGCTGAAATGTTTTTAACAACTTTTTAATAAATAAGTGCAAGAATTAAGTAAGCAGGTATAAGCTGCAGCAGGTATCGCCACTCAGGGGACTACTATCCATCTCTACCTACTATGCCGGTAATATGTATCTCCTTACTTTCTTACTTCAAAGAGATGCAAATGTGATTAAAAGTGACCTATTCATGGTGCTTGCAATCTTTGATCCATAAAAAATATATTTTGAATCAACCATGACAGACATATTACATATAACATTTATTATTATTACATATTACATTTATTACATTTATACTATTTTGATGAAATTAAATAAAATTTGCACTCATTATAATTTGTATAAATAGCACTTTATTGTAAAAAATCAAAGTATTACTAACAGGTGAATGTTATCATAGATATAGCCCAGTAGAGTCCAAACGTAAGCGTATTGTACACAGTGGTATTGTCCAGAGGTTTTTGCTCCCAGTACGGAGACTGGGTAAAATTGGAGACTGAACAATAGCCAAAGCTATAAATTATTAAACATATAAAGTTATGTAAGTAATTGTCATAATGATTGTGGGTCTAAGTCTTATTTAAGGAGAAGAAAAAACTTTTTGGGAAAACAAAAGAAATAGAGTAATAGAATAATTTCATTAAATTTCATATATTCATTATATTTCTATACATATCTAAATACGAAATTTCCCTTCGCTCAATTTATTTTATTATTAACACAAAGAATATGAATGACAATACAAAATAATGATTATTAACTTTGTCCACAATATAGTTAGTTTAGTTCCGCGTATTGTTCTTCGAATGTTTACTCATACTCGTACTATAGAGTAGTATAAAAGAACAAAACGTGAGAGGGCACGTTCTGAAGCTTCTTCTATATATTTACAAAATAAATTAACAAACTTGAGTGGTCTGATTGACTAGTAGTTTGTAGTCATAAGTCCGATTCCCACTTAAGACAAATAAATACTTTGACAACTAGGAAGCTAGCTCTGTGCTTCTTGAAAAGATTTAATTGAAATTAAAGAAATCAATACACACAATAAAATACGTTATTAACTTAATAAATACAACAAATAAACGAAGTAGGAAGTAGTAGACTACATCGATCGCCATATATACACTTAAAAAGTAAAATTAATTATGTAATAGTTAATGTTATTTAAAATTCTGAAATGTATACTTATGTTCAGTACGCCCGGTATGTCGTGGTTGCCTTAAAGATAAGCTTTTTGAAATTAAAAAAAACACAAAGATGATAAAAAATCCCAACACTACACGGGGCCAATACTCATCGACCGTACTGTAATATACGGATGTACATATAATACGTACTGAAAACACATAAACCCTTGTTGCAACGCCGCCAACAGATAGCAAGCGAGGAGCATAAGGAGCGAATACGACAAAAATCTCAGTACATTGCTGTGATACACACACTCCTCTTCCATTGACTTGAGGACTCTGAAAACCTGGTGAATTGATTTATAAATTGACATTATTCATCAATCATTATTATATGGTACATTCTCAATCTCAATTATTATCAAAACAGACAAACAGACGGACGGACGGACAGCGCAGTCTTAGTAATAGGGTGCCGATTTACCCTTTGGGTACCCTAAATAAAAAAGTAAAACAGAGATTCTTCACAAATACACAGACAAAACAAACACCAACCTTGGGTAATCTCAAAAGCTTATTCAGTCCGGCAAAGTGTCCATTATGTATGAATTCGAATATGGGTAAGGTGCCGATGACGTCCAGCACGAACCACTTGTCGCGCGCCTGCTGGGACGACGTCTGAGCGAACGTTATGGGCACGCCTTCGAAATAGATTATAAATTGTAAATTGTATTACAGTATATTCAAATGACTTGGTTATTTTCTTATTTATTTTTGTATTCACATTTTATCCCTTAGATAACAAGATATATAAGAAACCCAGCAGTGGAGCTACAGAAAACCCCGGCGCAGGGGCACAAGCGTGTGACTGTAACGCGACGCGGTTGTGCGTTTGATTCTCGGTGAATCGGTGGAATAAATTATATACTATACTTCGCTCTCCTATCAAAGTAAAAGCGCGGCGTTGAGCTTCGTATCTCAACAAGCAATGCCTCGAAAATTCGGTAAACAAAGTAATAATATATACTGATAAATTAATATACATAAATGTTATTCACAAAAATAGCTAATTAATCAATTAAATAATACCACCAAACCACAATGCCAGTAATAACCACCATAGACCATAGTATATATTATTGATAATATTAATTGGATTATATTATGATAAATTCTAAAAATAAATTATATTATTAGAAAAAACAATACAGAAAGAAAACATATGTACCATCTTCAACGTTTGCTCCCGTTGACAAAAAAACC
Organism: Heliconius nattereri; assembly: GCA_013403645.1. NCBI lineage: Eukaryota > Metazoa > Arthropoda > Insecta > Lepidoptera > Nymphalidae > Heliconius > Heliconius nattereri. The sequence continues at coordinate 896,254 of JAAIXI010000230.1, forward strand.
AACAAGTCCAATACGTATACTACTGTCACTACATAGTCGTAGAATCTGAACTCTAGTGGCACATGTTTCTTATACACTAAAAAGTAGGGGTGAGTCTGAAATATGTAAATGTATATTGAAATTTAATATAAAAAAATATTATTAGAAGAAGGAATTTTATATCAAGGTAGGTTCCTTAAATAAATGGGAATAAATATGAATTGTGTAAAAGTAAATTCTTAATAAATAAAACAATATCTTATAAAATTAAAACTCTATCAATAAATTAAAAAGCTACTTACAATACAAACAGTTATAATGAGGCAAGTCACAAAAGTGTTCCAGGCAACCTGCAGAGAGGACTCCGGTTGCAAGATACAAGGAAACGTCGGTCTTAGACATATCGCATCGGCTTCATCTGTGAGAGACGCGTCTGCCCTCTATTGTGTATAAAATATTTTTTTAATTTGAAAAAGAAATCAATTGATCAATTTATTTAATTTTTCTTTATTTTTAATTTCTTTTATACCTAATTAGCGAACCTGAACGAATATACTAAAAGTAACGTAAACAGCACTAACATTCCTCATTATATAACATCCGGCTATTTCAATCATAACATCAGTTTCATCCAGAAGTGGGTTTCCTTCATCGTCTTTTGATTCTTTGAGATGCATTAAATTACGTTTGAAGTGTAAAATACTACTTTTATATCTAAAACATACAAACGTATATATATATATATATTTTACAAATATATGAAACACTAATGTAAAATCTAATATGACTATATAGTGGAAAAAATATAACGATATTTTGTTCCATTCATTGATGATTCAAGCAAAGGGAATTTAGGCCTGTATTTAGACAACACTCCCAACTCTAAGATTGATCTTGAGAGAGATCTTGAGATGCCGGTTTCATGTATAAATTATAATATTTCAATGAAAACGGACTCTCAAGATGGATCTCAGAGTTGAGAATGGTTTATAAATACGGGCATTTTGTGTTAACGTACACTCCGTTCCCCACTTTCCGCCGAATTCTGGAGGTTTATTTAATTTTAATTTAAATATATTTATCGTCAACTGTATGAACAAATGATGCAGAAAACATTTTTATGCACTTTTAAACTTTATACATACTTACTTTACTTTTTCACTGTAGCGCGAATAAAAATGTCGTTTCACTCTTTCAAAATGTTCCTGAAATTATATGTCCGCATATATAAATGTAATTTTAATTTATTTCTAGAAAATTGACTACTTTAGACTCCACATAAGAATCTATAATCTAAATCGCTATATATTTTTTTATTTATATTAGTGTCTTGGAAGATATTAAGCAACTTTATATAAAATGTAAAAAAACAAATCACTCTTTAATTGTGGCGTTTCGAACGTGCCAGTTGAGCACAAAATCACTTCGCTAATGTCAAGTTGTGAGAACATACAAAGAAAAGTGATCGGTTAAAAAAACATACTTCAAACGACCATAAAACCAGCTCCCCCTGTCCATTCTCCCTGCCATATTTGACCACAGTCTTCCACAGTTCCCATACACTAAGTACGTGGGCGGTACAGAAGGTGGCCGCCCTGATCTCCACGTGGGCCCTCCCGCTGCCCGCGGCTGGACACCCCCCACACGGAGATAAGATCGTACCACGGATCAATCTTAGCATCGCTGTGCTATCGTCTTCTGCTGTTAGCATCTGGAGAATAATTAGGAATTATCCATCTCTTTTTAAAAGATCCAGAAAACTTGTTTTTTTATTTATAATACAAATAGTTGTTTATTCTATCTATTTTTAGAACAAAAAAATATTTATAACAACTAGATTCTTACTTCAATATCACCATATGCAATGTAAATAATAGAGGATTTCTTTTCATTTCGCTTTATAATTGCATCTCCTGGAATGTAATGGATCGTTTCCATCTTTTTTGCAATTTCTGATAGGAATTGGTATGAGAGGTCTCGTAGAATTCGGCACTTAAATTTTATAAAGATTTTTATAATTTTTATACCGTACTTATAATAAAAACAATACATAAATAAAATTAATAGAGCATTAAATTTATTAATAAAACCCTTAGAGAATCCTTTTTTAAGAATTTGCAATACATTCCTTTCCAAAAAAAGAAAAGACTAATCTGTCTAATCTACCTAAAAACAAATACACATATTATAACACATGTACCAAAAATTTTTTTTTAAATTACCTTTTGCGTAGCTTTAAAGTATATATCAGTATATATAGTAGCGGTCAGGCACGGAGGAAAAGTTGGCAACAAGGTGGCCGTGGACACAGCGCGCTGCTTGTGCCAGTACATTTTGTAAAACTTTTTCACTTTGTCACGAAGACTTGGCAGAACGTTATATGTTTCCTTAAATTATAGTAAGTTCTTAGGTAAATATTATAAAGCTGAAGAATCTCAGGAACTGCTGCTTCGAAGGCAAAATCATTTTTATATTTTATAGTCAATTCATGGGGAAGATATCACGTTAATCGTTCGATGTAATTGCCGCTGTGGCTCACACTTACCTGTTGCTATTTGTCTACCAGAACTGACCAGAAATGAAAATAATTTAAATGGAGAAGAATTTCCCCTAATAGAAATGCAACCTCCTACTACCTATATGTCTTTAATTACCATTTCCTTTATAATAAGCCTGTATCTCGTCCTGAAGGTCTCCTCAGGTCTCATATAAATACTGATGATGAGAGATAAGGACGCGACCGCCGCGCCCGTCACCATGATGCATCCAGTGAGCATCACCATGAGACAGACTATACGTTCCAAGTCGTTTTTCGGGACAATCGATGGACTAAATATTTTTGTATATATTAATAATTAATACGATTTCGACTTAAACTATCGTATTATTTTTTAATACTATTATAAAAACTATATTTTTTAAATTTCGATTTATAGAGTGATTGTTAAGAAAGTTTGCAAAATAATATATAACTAAGTTACTGAGTGTCACAAAGTCTTACTTGACTTATCATAAAAAATACTGTAATTTTATATTAAGACAGATATTTTGTACAAAATATAAAATACTGAATTTTATATTCTTACCGATATTCTGATATTTGTTAGCCACAAGGATGTGGCTGTACACACGTGGGGTTGTGGGTTGAATTCCCACTCGAGTAAATTAAATATTCATAATTTCATATCCTAGCTCTACTAGCAAAGCAAAGCGCGGCGATGAGTTCCGCCGCTCAATACGCAATGTCTCCAGAATTCGGCGGAAAGTGGAGATCGGAACACAAGAACCATCACCAACGGGATACAAGAACCATTTTATGCATAATATTAACTCACCCGATAGGCAGAAACATCTTGTTCACTACGTAAACGGAAGTAATAAACTGACGGACGGTGTCTTTTTTGACTATAGATTTATTATCGTCTTCATTATCCTGTTATAGAAGATATAATAAAATATAGTTGTAAATGTTATGTGTTCTGCAGAAGACATTAGCAAAATCAATGAGTGCTCAATCGGCACGCTCGTATAACCCCACGGATAATTCAAGGAGTCAAAAAGAATCATCAAAATCGGTTCAGTAACTTGTGAGGTATTTTATTACTTTGATTTTGATGAACTATAAAACATTTACTGTGTTGGAAAATAGGTACGTGATTTACATAAAAAAATACATTAAATAATATTTTTTTATGTTATGTAAATAATTTCTATAGTAAATTATAACTAAAATAATTATTAATCATAAAATACCTGAAAGGCGTTGACCGAAAACCAAACTATGACCCAAAAAAGGCGGAGGACCAAAAATAAATAACTATACTTCAGCGTGGTGCCTAAAACGCTGCTTTGCATATAATTTTTATTCAATGACCCTGTAAAAGGATTAAAGAAGTATTACGTATATGAAAATGCTTAACTTTTCAAATGCAAGTATATCCTAGGTAATTATTGAGAATATTAATGAATCAGCTTCACGCTGTATCCCACACACAGCAGGGTAGACAGAGGGAACCTAGTGTTAAGACACTCCGTTCCCTACTTTCTACCGAAATCTGGATATATATATATATATCGAAAAATAAGAATTCCATACCAATATAAATAATTAAATAATAGGAACAAAAATACCTAAAAAAGAACTTCCTAATATTAAGAGAAAGCTGTTGAATCAATGTGTACTAACATAAATAACTGAGAGGACGATGTAGCCGCAGACAGTAACAAAAGGTTTTAACATGTTGCACAGTGCTTTTCTCGAGAATGTAAAACATATAACTTATTATATCCAATAAAAAGGTTACTGAAATAAGAAATTAAATATACACCTATAAAGAGCAATTATTTATTGTCTGTTTGTCGCTAGATCTTTTCATCAGGACTGCCTTCTGAGACTGCAGTGGCTTCTTATAACTTCTTCTATTAGCTAACTGACATTAACTTGTATCAAAATTAATTATAACGGCCTGGGCCCTTATGGAATAAATAACATCTTGATTTGGATGTTGAAGTATGAACAAATATTTATATTGTTTTCATTAGCAATTCATCGCACATCTTCCGCATCGAGAAGAATAGGCAGTAAGAACCGGTTGTTCAGGCACTACAGTCTCTACTTTACGCCCATTTTAACAAGAACCAATGCTCGACGACCAAACGTACAGCCTAGTTGGCCTCTATCTTTCGGTTAATGGTTTATGGAACTTAGTGTTAATATATTCCTTTCCATTCAATTGCCGTGACATTACGTGTTGCCTCGTTACCAGAGCGATGAAATGTAATAATTAATTTCCCCGAGCGAGAAACGAACCCATAACAACGTCGCTGCCACGATGACCCCACCAAATAAAATACTGGCATAAGTGAAACTCACACGAAGTACACCAGTCAACACGAACATCATCTGTGTTAACAATCAAGTAATACGCAAGGACTATCACATAAGAGGCGTATATAACATTATACATTATATCGCAGAGGCGGATCCATGGGTCCGAGTAGCCCAGGGTGATATTGATAATGATAGCTATAAACACCATGACGCAAAATATGGTGTTCCATAGAGAGTCGTCGGGCAGAGAGAGTATGATTTGGTTAATGTAGAGCCATGACCATCGTGAACGGTGCTCCTGGAAACAATTTAGTATCCATAAAACCTTGTGGCTAATTTTGGTGCAGACACGCACGTTGTAAACGCGACGATCCCCAGTCGAGAAAATTAAATATTTGATATCTTAATGGGAATGGGAGTATTTTAACACTAGATTCCCAAGTTTCCTAGAGTTACCCTATTTGTGCAGGATAAGGCGTGAAGCTAAAAAAAAGTTTGTGGTCACCGTAGCGCAGTACCACCACCATCACCTCCATCCATCGCGATAGCATGTGCGCAGTTGCCAGTTTTATTCTCAACACAAAGTATGTGTCTTTTAATTACGTTCGAATGATATAAAAATTGAAACGATAAAGAAATGGTTTAATGTAATTGATCTCATGCTCATAGTTAAACTTTAATGAATGTCGTATAATTGATTTATTTATTCGTCATATAAATAACCATATTTTCTATAAGCGGTATTATGATGAAGCTTTAAGATATAGGTAATTTAAATTTCTAGAATTTAACAAATATACCTTTTCCGGTAGATCGAACGTTGAAGTTATCTGGCTCCTTGTATTCCTTCTAAGTAAACGATGTCTATATTTGGCTGACATTGTGGAATATTATCAAACTTTAAGAAAATTATATTATTATGAAAAATGCTCTCATTGACGTTATAAGAATCGACAGATTTTGTGACAGGACATTGTCCAATGTTATTTTTATTCACATTCAACCTTCACGCATCTTATTAAGTAAATAACAATAATGCCGATTGTTTTGATTAAAGAATACCTTGACGGTCATTGTGGCGTTGAGTTTCGCCATTAAAGACGCATTGCCTCCAGAATTCAGTGGAAAGTGGGGAATGGAAGCGTCTAAATCCCGTCAGGTTCCCTCTGTCTACCCTGATATGTGAAGCTAAAGAAAAAATGTATTCTGATATAAAATTTATTTCTTTTACAGTATTTACTATAATTAAAGATTTGCATTTCGAGCCAAAAATATTTTGTTTTTATTATGTTGTATTGGAAAGAGGATAAGATCACAATTCATACAGCCTCTTTTAATGTTAAATATAGGAAAATTAAAATGTATCTCATGTAATTTGATATAATTATAAAATACAATATATATAGATTTATACTTAAAATATATAATATATCTTTTTTAATTAGAATATTTACAAACAAAATCATTACATTAATAAGAGTACATATTTTTTAATACTTTTAATGAAGCTTCAAAGTTCGAACCTATTTAAAAATAAAAGTCTTTTTTTAAACCTTGTCAATGGATCTTCCAAGAATCTTCCAGAATTATATTCTAGGTTAATGTTATTTGTAATGTAAACGTTTTATATGTTATTAACTTTAAGTTTATATTGACAAACACAGTGAGTTCACAAATCCTATATCAATGTATGATAAATTTGTTAATTAAATAAAATACTTTAAATGAGATTTTACATATTAAAATTATTAGAATGACTAATATGATTAATTATTTTTTTAATTAATTCACACGATACACATAAGCATATTAAAATCTTAAATAGAGGAATGTTGCCACATATGATAAAAATGATGTAATAAACAATAAACACTATAACGCTAATAATAATATACATATAATGTATATTATTGCAAAAACATATTAAAATAATTATATTAACTAAAAAAAAATTGCACTAAAATACTAGTAAATCTAATATGATCATTGTGCTTTAATTTTGACTTTCTGCAAGTGTTCTTTTCTGAAGCCTCGGTTCATGGATGCGCCGATCTTTATTCTGGCCCATTCGGGTGCCAATTTGATGAAGAAATACTAAACAAAAAACAACATTTTATTATAGTATTTGTGAATGGCTGACATTACGCCAGGTTTTTGCTACTTTAAATTAAATTTGGGAGACAAAACATTTTTTACATTGTATTATATCGATTAAATCATCTTCTCGCTGTATCCCGCACCCGCACACAGCAGTGTCGGCAGAGGGAACCTAGGTATTAAGATACTCAGTTTTCCATTTTGAGTGGAGGAACTCAACTAACTAGCTGGTTAAGTTAAAAGCTCTGTAGTCTTTCGAATCCAAGTTCAACAGCTCGTTTCACTGTATTTAATATGGACAAGTAACTCACTACTTACATACTAATAAAATTTAAAAAAAAATACAATTTATTTTGTGAATAATAATGTACATCTAATCTGGAGATCATATGATTTAATTGGTCACAGGCCTAAGACCATTACCAAGAGACGCGGATTGAAATCCCGCTACGGTCAAAATCTTTATACGTTTTGAAAAAAATCATTTCTATACATTTAAACTAATTACCTGTACACCATGAAGCCAATATCCAGTGGAAGTTTGCACTCTTCCTAAAGTAGATACTGCATTTTTGGCATACGTTGCTGCGTCTGGCACTAACAAGTTACCGTCCATCAGTTTCTGTGAGAATTCGTTCATTTTTGTAGAAATAAAGAGAGGGGATAGATGCTGTATGTAGATCCCCTTTGACGCGTATTCTTCTCGTATCGCAAATGTGAAATTGCGGACGTAGACCTGAAAATATCAATTAATAATTGTTATACCTCATATTCTTTGTAATACAAAGTAAAAATTGTACATAAATAATAAACATACATTTATTACTCTTGTGATGGCACTCGGAAATTGGGTAAATTTGAATTCAATAAATTGATAAAAGCTAACATAATATGTATTTTCCTAATATCGTTTTCATTACCATTACGACAGTAGTATGAATTTTCGCAATATCGTGTTTTAGATGGAGCAGGGAGAGCGTAACTTTAGACCTTCCGTCTTTACAGAAACATTAGTTTTAAGCTGTGACTTCCAGTACATTCGTAGTACATACGCGCCGAACATGAACGATTAACGCGATGTCCCTTTCTTGATTAATGGACTATTTAACATAAAAATTATATTTCAATGTGAACCACTTCTTTCTGAAATTAACGTGTTCAACCAAACAAATTCTTTAGCTTACATCGCTAATACCACTTTTTTGCTTGACGTAGTATCTCGCACATAGCAGAGTAGTCAAAGGGAACCTGGGAACATAGTGTTAAAACAGTCCACACCCATTAGGACACTTCCATTCCCCACTTGCCACCAAATTCTAGAAGAATCCGCGTGATGGTTGGCGGAAATGAAAAAAGGGTATATCATTCCCTAGAGTTAGAATTGAACACACAACCTAACGCGTTTATGATACACTTGTGCCCCACAAGTGACCTAAACTACTAACCTTAGTAGCTCCATAGATAGCCATAAGCGGTAAAGGCTGTAGTTCCGAGCCAGAGGACACGTTGACGATGGCCCCCCTGCCCCTCTCCACCATGCCCGGCAGCACCATGCGCGTCATGGTCGTCACCGCGACGACGTTCACGTTGATGATCTCCCATGCTTTACTTGTTGGCAATTCGCAGAGCTTCATTGGGTAGTCGTACTGTACGCCTACGTTGTTAACTGTGGCAATGCAAGAAAATATTCATTAAAAATGTGTATATTTGTGTGAAAATCGCAATAATATACATTAGATGTAAGTAACTGTTTCTAATCTCTTAAAAATGTTTATGAGCGATAATTTAGTTCAAGTCTGCGTTTGAAATTTCGGATAACAAGAAATTATGACACCGTCGTCCCACTGTGAACGCGACGATTGTGGGGTCGATTCCCGCTCGGGGGCCACTCAACGTGCAATGCCTCGAGAATTTAACTTTGGTTTAGCATTTAAAATAATTATCTGCCCAATGACAAAGTATGTTAGGAGTAACTCGAATGCTTCATGAGTTTGTTATAAAAAATGATATATGAACTGAATGAACTTACCTAATATTCCCAGAGGTATATCCTTCAGTTCCTCTTCAATGTGTTGATATATTTCTATGCCTTTACTAAAATCAGCAACTATGGTTTTCGTTTTTACGCTGTGTAGTTTTTCTGAAAATTTATAACTGAAATATACATTTTTTTCACCTTCCTGGTAGTCATATATACAGACATTATTAAATATAAATTTAGCGTATATCAGCATTTTGTAATCATAGGCCAACGTGGTTCAGTAAGGCAGCGCCTGACTGTGAGCGCGGTGGTTGCGAGTTCGATTCCCACTCGAAACAATAAATTATATTCATTTCCCTGTTCTGCTTTGACGGATTGCGGCTTTTGGTACGGCCACGCAATACACGTATACATATGTTGCCTCTAAATTTAACAATTACAAATAAGACAATGCAAACAGTACCAGTACAATTACTTTTAGTAACCAAGATGTGAAATGTTAACACAATCCATTCCTCCATTTTAGAGTAGGTTCTTGGCATTTTGAATCGAGGCCATAACCATCGTGTGCCAATGTATGTCTAATACATTTTACATCTTTGGCACTATGACATCTATAAACATAAAACAGTACAAAACTATATTATCTATATATATATTATTTACCTATTTCCTCAGCAACACTCTTCAGCTTGCCAGGATTTCGACTGATGAGTACTATGTTGATGCCTCTCTGGGCCAGTTCAATTGCATATTGTTTCCCTATCCCATCTGTGCTGCCGGTGATTGCTGTAAACATAAAAACAATTCATACTTAATACATATTACCTACATATTACAAAAAAATCTTTATAATTAATATTAAAAAATCACGTATAAAAATTTTCCACGTAGCACACTGCATATTCAAAATGTTTATAATGTTATTCTAGAATATCGACGTATGACTTAGTGAGGAAGAAAAAAGTAAAAAAAATATGTACTACAAAAAAAAGAAACAAAACTACTAGTAAATACTTATTTAGAACATATGGTCAGAGCGCTTGAACGGTTTTCAATAGGCGCTGGTTCAATTTCCGCAACGTTCATAATTTTTATACGTTTTTTAAATAAGTATTTATCTTTCCTTGTTATATAACAGAACTCTTTAAAAGATATTTAATGGCATTTATTTTTATACGAAACTAGTAATTAATACATTAGTTAATTTAACTTACGTATATTATATAAATCTATAATTTAAAAAAAATACTTAATTAAATTTAATTACACGTTTAAAATTTAATTATTATGAAATATAAAACAACATTAAATAAATATGTATAGAAATCGTTTATTATATTTTAGATGTTTCCATTTTTGGATTAGTTTTTTTTCTTACTTTAATGAGCAAAAAAAATGTATAAATATATGATTAGCACGATTTCAAATGTGATTAAGGTTATTATATATATTTGATTATGTTATATTATTATAATTATAAGAGGCCATTCATGGCGCAGTGGCACAAGCGCACGACTGTAAACATGACAGGTTGTGGTTAGATCTGTCGAATATCGAATTCTCTATTCATTTTATGTTTAGTAGCGAAACTCAACGCCGCACCAGACCACCGTTGCCTATACCAGACCACCGTTGCCTATACCAGACCACCGTTGCCTATACCAGGACGAAGAAATGAAAATATCTTTAATAAAATATCTTTAAAAAAAAAAAATCTTTTCCTCCGAGTGAAAATCGAACGCACAACCATCGCACGCTTGTGGCGCTGCACGACGACGGAATTATATACTTAATTTATTTTTTTTATTTTAATATTATCATTTATAAAACATAAAAAAGTTAAACAGTGTCCTGCAAAACTGTTTGTGAGTTTGACTGCAGATCTCGAGTCTCTTTATTTTATTTTATAATATTAAGAATCTGGACCTCTTTTTGACATGCATTCTCCTATTGTGTAATATAATCTCTTTTTTACCGTACAATCTCCTTTGTGTGTTCTCCATACAACGTGACATTGGCGAAGTGATTAGTGCTCAACTGGCACGCTCGAAGCGACATAAATAAAGAACCGAACGGAACTGAACGGAAATAATATTGTGAAGTTTTATTCGCCGATAAAACTCCAAAACATTATAAAATACTATACATGTACATATTTAACACATGTTCAAATCAAGTAATTGATACTGATGAGATAATATTTGATTTATACAGACCAAATATCCGCGTTTTGATAACCTATAAAGTAAATATAAAATCACTTTAGGCTTATTTAAATTTTATAAATAAACACGACGCATTTGTCTCTGTCTTTTTGTTTTCATACGATACTTGAAATCAGTTAACTTATAAAAGAACGTAGATACATTAATATTAAAGTTCACAGGAAAACATTAATTAAATAATGAAAATAAAATGAGGCCTCTTATCCCGCAACCTAACAGGTGAAGTCCCAAAAATGTCAATAAGTGGAAAACGACATTACTTTTAAATAGGTTTTCTCTACAAACTCTGAAAAAAAATGAACTCAAGTTTGTAAATTACTTAATTCACCCTTGTTCATATTTCCTGAACAAATTCGCTTAAAGTAACTTTAAATTTTAATTTAGTTTAACCGAAATATGTAAATGTATGCACAAAAAATATAATTTGATTTAAAAAAAATGCTATGTTTTTACTCATGCATCAACTAATAAGAATAAAAACCAAATAAATTAGCTATTTTATAATGTTTAGTTTTTGTGTTAGTCTTTATATTACGTTACCTAATTATATAATGCTTTAACAACGGACAAGGTTATATTTCTTATTTAAAATCTTTTTGCGATTCTTAGAACATATTTATCACCTATGTAAGGCTGTCATGATGTAGTGGGAGCTTCAGACTGTAAACACTGTCTATCCTGCTACGCGAAATAAAGTATGAAACTACAAAAAAAACACCTACCACTGCAAATTAATTTCACGTAAAAACATAAAGAATAGAAATCGTCGTTTTCTTGCGATGTATGGGAACTACAATTTCTTAACAATTTTATATTTCGAAAGTGTTGAAACCTTGAAATGTTAATGAAGCAGACTATATTCAGATTAACCAATTTGTTATATACAATTAAATGTTCTTACAAAATAATCAAATAAAAGGCTGCAGAATTTTCGATATAAAATAAAACTGTCAGTATTCCCTATCTAAAGAATTTTGAAGAATTTAACGTTATAAGTATAATATATTTATGTTCATTTCTAGAGTTTAACAGTGGATGTGTGATTGTGGATTCGATTCAATCATTAAAATTGAGAGGAAAGGGGAGAACGGAGTGTCCATCACTATGTTCCCTCTGCCTTGTTGTGCGGGAAGCCGTTTTATATTATATACTTAATATAAAGAATATTTATATATAAAAAAAACAAATTTAAAATATATATTTTGTACTTATTTATGGAAAAATTTTATATTTATGCGTCACAAACGATTTACATATAAAGTGTAAGTATAAGACTTGAGAAATCGTGATATCTAACAAACCGCCGTATACATAGGTAAATAATATCGCACATAATAAACTAAGTGACCTTACTCTTTGCTCTCACAAAAGTTTGATTATAATGATCATGTATAACCAATAAGTACTTATTATATTTTTAGAAAACGTAAAAATTTATAACGACTTTTTTATGATATTTGTAGTTATCTTATAATCTTATAAGAATTTCCCTGCGCCAAGACGGTCTCTATTTCTGTTTAATATATATATTTTTTTAATTTTATGATACAAATTGTATTCAATACCATAAATCATTTATTTTGTAACGTTCAATGGCTTTGCAATCGGTCAAAGTGACCAAACGGCCATGACCTGCTGGCTAACGAGATTATACTGCGAAAACTTGACGTGTATAATTTTGGAAGTTTCGCAATGCATATGAATAGCTATACATATGTCGTTAGGATAGAAGTTGTTGCGCATGCGCATATGCATATATTACGTTCGTATTATAAGCGTAAGTGCTCGTTTAATATTTTTTTTATCAATGTTTATAACTTAAGAATACTTCAAGGGCTTTATAACATATGTAATTTGTTTTTGTTAAAGCTTTATTCGACCCGTATATATGTTTTTTTTATTCACTACAACTGGGAATAGGTTTATAATATAATTTATTTTAATTTCGCGGGGTTCTGGTAAGAGAAACCCGCGGCACTAGGTTCCGCCACAAAAACATGTTCCTGAAATGGGAAGGAAGTGGTGGAGTGAGCCAATATAATATTCTTATAAAACTAAGGGTAGGAACCCTTAGTTTTAAAAATGTGCATGTTACCTGTTTTGAGATTGAGACTATAAACGCGACAGGTTGTTGGTTCGATTCCCACACGAGGAAATAAAATATTTAATATTTTATTTTTTCGCTCTGGTGTCGAGGCAAAGCGCATCGTTAAGTTTCGCCACTCAACACGTAATGCCTTCAAAATTCGGTTGAAAGTAGTGAGCGGAGTGTCTTAACACTAGGCTTCCTCTGCCTACCCTGATGCAATGCGAAAAAAAACTTTTTCTAATATTTTCAAATTGCTAATTGGTTCTTACGAAATATGCTGCTTTAATCAAGCTTGAAGGTGGATTTTACCTAAAATATAATTATGAAACTAATTTTTGACGAAACAACCAAAGATTTATCGAATAATCGTTTAAAGATTAAAATTGTGCAAAAATACCGCAACCTCGAAAACCAGTCGTTTTGGTCGTGACTATAAAACATATATATTTATATATTTTTTATCTTGTATTGCACCTCTTACAAAAATACTACTGGTATCTATTTCTTCTTTATCTTCAGGCATCTTCCACAGAGAAAGATTTACTGAGAAGGTAGCTACAGACAATGATAGGATACCAATGATCCAACAATCTATTTTCCTTACTAAAGACGAGAAGAAGAGTATATGGCGAACAAATTGAATGCCATGAATTCTTAATGAAAACTGGATGTAAATCAGAGATTTCCAGACTTATTTTCTCATAGACCGCATCCAAAATTTAGCTGGTTCCGGTCCACCTATGCTGCTTTAAAATTTCTACAATATTTTTTTCTAAAACTCGACAAAAAATATAAAGTTCCATCCATAAATTACTAGTTTTCTAAGAAATATATTAATGGGTTAATTAACTAATTAACTATTCACAGTACAAGGGACCAATCAATTCTCACTTATTTCATTCAGAAAAATGCCCATTCGGAATTACATCGTTAAGCCTCTTAAAATATTATTACGCGCCTACATTGGTGAAGGTGAAGTCAAGCCAACTTCTTAGTTCTTCGAAAGTGAGTAAATTTTCGTGGACCCTACATGAAACCTCATTTTTTGGTCACGCCACCGTAGACCTCAAGTCTTCCGTAAACCCCTGGGGTCCATGTGGACCATTCTTTGAACTGAAATCTTAATTATAATTATGAACACTTCCCCTAGTGACGGTTGAAACCTCAATCATCCGCATAAATAGTTTGTTTGGTTGAACGCGCTAATCGCAGGAACTACTAATTAGTGTATAGTCCATTTATCGAGGAATACTATATATACATTAGGTACATCATGTTTATCGTTTGTGCAATCCACACCTGCGATATGAATTACACAGAATGAATGCGGGCGCAGTCGCAGGTAAATGCTAGTGATGTATCATAGGTATGTACGCAGGAATTTAAATACAATCATACATGCCAGGTAACTCCACTGGCACTGAGACGAGGTACCAGGCTTGTATTATTACTCCTCAGAATACTTCGGTACCTCAGAAATTTAACAAACAGAAAATACTGAAAAATTAAAAAATACTTTACACAGAGAGACAATTTTTTTGCCTTTTTAACTAAGTAAATTGCATTCCTAAATTTGGTTTTTAAAAATATTTAAATCGACAAATAAACACACCGTATATTCAAATAATATGTCAGTGCCACATTGTCATTGAAACTAAGTAAACCACAGAAAAAGCCAGGCCTAATCGCCCTGAAAGATGTCTCTAGATATATCCATTCATATACATAGGTATCATTACAGCAAAATACGGTAAATAATTAATAAAAAATAACTAAAAGGTAGTAAATTTAAGTACTAGATGTAACTTTGTATTTATTTGCAACAAATTATCTATAGATATTTCAATATGCCAAGTGAAGGTATAGACGTTAATATATTATCTTATGATTGCAAATCGCATCGCAATATAAAGCTGATGAAGCTTTATCTGTTGTTAAGGAAATAATAAAACAGTCATCAGCCATATCTGGGTTACATTAAGAGACTGTTGACGCAACTTTAAGATGCATGCTTCAGATTTCATAGCCTAGCCTCTATATTATTTTATGTTCTAAGTATGTATACGTAAGACTTAGAACAAATTCTATACGAAAAGTATCACGAAATCAAAAATAATTATCAATATCAATTACAAACAAATTTAATATAATATCTAAATAAAAAAATAATTTAAGTAGGTTCATTTAAGGCAAATAGACTTTATCACTAAGTAATAAAAATATTTTGTAAATATTAATTATATTATAGTGTACATAAAAATAACATGTAGTTTTTACTATTTATTTATCATAAGATAGTTAATTAAAAATAAATATATATTTTCAGTATTTGAGGCCAGTCGTGGCACAAGCGTGCGATTGTATGCGCGAGAGGTTACGGCTTCGATTCCCATTCGAGGAAATGGAATATTAAATATTTTCATTTTCTCCTTCTGGCGTCGTGGTGAAGCGCGACGTTGAGTTGCGCCACTTAACACGCAATATCTCTAGAATTGGGCGGAAAATGGGGAACGGAAGTGATGACACCAGACCGAAGAAATGAAAATGTTAAACATTTAATTTCCTCGAGTGGGCCCCAGTCTTATATGCATTATATAGGAAATAATATCTTATATAGGAACTATTCACCTTGTAGTAGGTGACATACGAGTACATACAATCGCACCCTTATGCCTCTATCTCCAAATGAAATATAATATTTACAAATACTCCATATGTAAAATAGGCGTTCATACATCTCATACATGATTATAGCGAGCCATGCCATTCATATGACCCTTATTTCTCAACAGTGGCTCCGTTGGTAGTTCATACAACACCGCAGGCAACAGTGCTGTCTGCTGTGGCGAAATCCTTCGAAGCATCTTCGAAAATGATATTGCGCAAGCTAATGTTGCATGCGCAAGCTACTTCTTGTACTGTTTATATTTGACACATAGTCAGGTTTAATGGTTTGTTTTTTTTTTATAAAAATAATTGAAAAGTTTTAAAGAGACATTTTTTTTATTGATGTCTAAGTTTGTATTATAAAGTAGAGCATATTATGTTAGTAACTGTCTTTTAATATTTCTTAGTATGTGAGCTAGAAATTCTAACTTCTGGTTGAACGAAAACTTTTTTTTTTTTAATATAGACAGTTAGTTATTCTTTATTAAAATAATGATTGCCTGATTGACCTGATGTGCCACATAGTGCTGCCTGGTACACTCCACAATACTTCTAAATGTACGTATTGCTATGCTCTCTTAACTTACTCTATATGAAACTCATTTACGGTTTTAATTTTAACTACTAAAAAATACAGTAATTTACAGATTACTCTTAAGTATTAATTGCAATAGCTGAGAACTAAACGTACTTAATGAAAATTGGGAGACATAAGTAATTACAAAGCACAATATTTTTTTTTCATTTTTAATTATTTTATGGGTTTGGGTTTTGGTTAGAAAAGTATTATTATATTGTCATCTCTTGATCAGACACATTTGATATTATTTATCACCCAAAACCAGAATTAAACAATAAAAAAATAGGACAAAATACAATCGCATCTGGTAATGACTCTACAAAAATAGCGTCAAGTCGTTTAAATAAGAGACGACGTGAAATGTTCGAACGTAGTACATGTAAAAATAATATATTTTAAATTTAAAGACATAATTATGCAAGTGCAAAGTAAAAATTAGTATGTCTAATTCTATTTTGTAAGTCACGATTTTTTTTTAATTTTCACAATAGCTTCCGTTTCTTTGTTAGATTAACTTAATACAAAACAGTATTTTTAACCGACTTCCGTAAGGAGGAGGTTATCAATTCGACTGTATTTTTTTTATATTTGTTACCTCAGAACTTTTGTCTGGATAAACAGATTTTGATGATTATTTTTTCCATTCAATTTGGTCCAATTTGGTCCATTCTTGACAATGTTATCTATGAGAAAATCAAAAAATTGTTAAATTTGCATTATTTCGATTATTCTTTTTTTTTTGGAAAGGATACACTTCAAGGGTAGTTTAATTAAAGTTGTTTTTTTTTTTTTCATTTTGCCCTTAAGTAATATAAATAGTCGACACTTCATAAATTTATATTAGAAAGAGCTTTAACTAACGATTTTTTATGTATAAAGGTCACTTTACAGTTCACGTGTACATACAAACGTCAGTATTATAAATATTTCTAAAAACTCTTTGTAAAATTTACCTTCAAAATTATACCATCTTCTTGAAATAAATTAATTAAAACTAAAAATATTTTTAAGTAAAACTTAGTACCTACCAGCTAAAGTTATTATAAGCCAATAAATAATTTCTTCAATATTATCGACGCTTTATGCACATTACATTATAAGATACAATAAGGGGTTAAATCAATAAAAAATGTAATTAAAAAAAGAATATATTGTTTTTAACTCACCAGCCCAAGGTCCGAACCTCTTTGACAAAGGTAACACTTCCGTAGGAATGAAGTAGGGCATGAGGTATGAGGATACCAGTTCCAAGAGACTCCATAAAGAATCTATAATGAAAACCGCCACCGCTACAGCGCCTATCACAGCTAAACTTATTAAAAGAGACATTTTGTAAACATTAATACTATGACTTTGATAAGAAATTTTATTGATAACGATTAGATAGCGATACACGTCCTCATATCGCGACGGTGCGGAGGGCACTGAGGTTCGCACTCCGTACTCCGGTAGCAGAGTAGCCTTACTGTGTTATGTTATTTCAAATCGATTGATCAATAGTAATCGATTTATATGCTTCCATTACATTTACATTTAAAATAAATTTGAAAAATATATTTATAAGCTAAACGGCAAAACGCGGCGTTGATTTCCGCCACTGGACACGCCATATACCGAGTATTCGTAGAAAGTCGGGAACAGAATATCTAAACACTAGGTTCCCTCTGCCAACCCTATTATGTTAGGGGTGGCAAGCGCATGGGTGTAGGAATGGGGAGTGCCGAGTGGCGTACTCACCCCAAGATAGTCTGGTGTCCACCAAAAATTATAATCAAGGAAACCCTGGAAAATATCTGTAGATACGCCCATTGAAGAACGTGAAATTCTTCAGCCAATGGTATTAAAAATTTAAACTCAGTCTTGTTGTAAATATTAAAAAAATATATATTTTCTAAATATATTGATTATATTTTTGCATACATATTTACTTTTCTATAATTTTTAAATACAAATATACAGTATTCAGATTTTATAGCAATGTTCATTTTGGGCAACACAATGAATTGCGTTAAAAATATAAAAGGCAATGACTTCTTCATTTCTGACTAGTTATAGTGACCAATTTACTTATATGAATGTTCGGATTAATAATTTGTTTTAATTAATAATTTAAATTACTAATTTTCAATGGAAACTGAATGAAGAAGCAAATAACATTTCATACTTAATTATTTAATCTCGGGAGAAGAAATACAATTTTTGAACCAGATTTATATATTCCCGTACATTGCTATACACAAACATAAGGCACATAATAACTACCATGACCGTGCCACATACTCCTGTATGTTTATTTATAAAAAAAAAGTATTAACCACCTGCGCTCTTCAATTTGTCTGCGTGGGAAAGTTGAAGAATTCGTTTTTGAAAGAAATTAGATGAATTCAGTAAAGTTGATTCGCCCCGTCACTATTTCCTAGAGCCATCATTGAAATTAAGTTTGTCAAAATGCAGCCCGCACTTTTCTTACTTCTTTTGTTTCAAACTGTAATGTCTAACTTTTAAACCATTGAGGAGGTAAAGTAAAGAAATGACATTATAAATTCAATGAGTCGCGGCGCTCTAGCACCAGGCCCAGCGTTGAGTTTCGCCACTCAACACATATTGCCTCGAAAAATCCACCGGAAAGTGGGGAGTGGAGTGTTTTAACACTAGGTTCCCTCTGCCTACCTATCTGCTATATGTTGCATATAGCATGAAGCTTGATTGATTTGATTTAATTTGAAAACTTCACACGATCATATCAAGAATAATATAATGGTAGTGACGGTGGTAATATATGTTTTTTGTTTGCCGCTAGCCCCAGAGCCTTTCACAGGGGCGTGACTGATTCAGTCTTGGCCAATTTTATTTATAATTTAGTATCATAAAATTTACAAATAATATCTATACATAAAAATTTAAACTTCAGCGAACTTAATAAAACAGTTATTTTGTAGCAATATTATCCACCCATTAAATCAAGAGTAATATCCAGAGTTTATTATTAAATATACAATAAGTATTTTAATTTTTTTTAAGTCGATTGAGCAAAACCAGTAATACTACAACTAAGCCAATTCTAAAACATGAATCAAGGTGTGTTTAAAATGTAAGTTTGATTTGTTAACTTTTATTATATTTTGTTTATATCAACAATTTATATGAAAACTAGCGACCCTCTTGCGGCTTCGCCCGCTTTTACTACTGGACTACTCATATAATGTATGTTTGCAAAGCACTTATGATAATGTGTAAATTAATTAAACCCTAATGCAACCCGCATTTTCGTAGTTTCAATAAGGATTTTCCAATCGTTTTAAAATAAACACAAATAAATAACACAAGTAACAGAAAACTTAAACAAAAGAAATTATAAACAACAGACTACCTACTATTCTCTTACCCAAAAATACTTAAACGAAAGATGTAACCAACTATGTCGCGTGGAAATACATTATAATTATTGGATAACTCCAAAATACGTGCAATCACTTCTAAATTTACTTTGCCAGGCGCAGAATTGAAG
>JAAIXI010000230.1:919869-996879 GCA_013403645.1 Heliconius nattereri
GCTGTATGTTACTCAAGTTTCACTTATCGCTTACTCTCTACATTAAATGCCAACGTAACTAATATACTTATTTATATGCTGAGAGTAAGCGATAAGTGAAACTTGAGTAACATACAGCTGATGCGTCAACGGCGTGATGTGTTAACAATTAAATGCGTTTTTCTCTAAAACTATTCGCAATTTCGAAATAGTGTAAATAACAAATTTTATCTTCGTTTAAAGTAGAAAATTAATAAATATTTTAAAGGATAAGGCTTAATACCATTATGGAAAAATATCCCTCACAATAAAAAATATATTGAAATTACAATTTTTAGACAGAAATATGATCACTACACGTTATCCTTAAAAGATACGAAAATGCTGTCGCGGACTTTTTTGTAGATCTTAATAAGAGGAACAATACTCCAGTACATTATTTTCATGTAGTACTATTAAAGCAGCGCATGCGCGAAAGTGCATCAACGGGTAGGACTTTCTACACATTTATCTTATTTATGTTAACTTACATAAGAATGTACAAATAATAAACTATATATAAATCATCCCTGAGAAATACTCGACCTAATGGTGAAAACCGCATCAAAATCCGTTGGGTGGTTTAGAAGAATAAGAGTTAGAAAGTTCAGACAGACACGAAAAGCGACTTTGTTTTATAAGATATAGGATAGGATAGGATGAGTTTGAATTTCAACATCTAGTATATATAAAAATAATTGCAGTAGCTGTCTGCGATACCACCTAAATTGATTTTTAATATCGTTATTTTAACGTTAGAAAATCCTGTAACGAATACTCGCCTAAGTAACCTACTTGCGGACTGGCAGATATTGGAGATGCTCATGAGAATACCCATTAAAACCTTATGATACTTGGACCTCGGCTCTGCGAGAGTATAAACTATAAAAATATCAGAAATTGCATCTGCGTTTATTATGCATTTATAAATAGCACTTAAGATATGAAAAAATACATATTTTAGATGAAAAAAGCAAGTAAGTATATACTGTACACATTCAAAATAAAATATTATGTTTACTAGTCACCACAGAAAACAGCTAAACCTTGCATATCGTTTCCAAATGCTATAATTATTCATATGAAAGATAAATATATACATATGTATATATTTATTTTTATCTTTTATAATATATGAATATTATATAAATAAACAAATTATAATGTTATGTTCAGCTTTATTATATTTCAAACGATATCTTGTTTCCTTACATAAAATATCTGGCATTATAATAAATAAAATATTATTTGAAGAACTTTATTTAAAACAAGCTCTCTAGGTTTTTTTATTGTGTATTGTAAATTTCAAACCATTTGATTTGATATCCATATTGATATATTAGGTGGGTTGTGCTAAAAATTGTAATTCGCCATTTTGAAGCGGCGCGGCGCGACGGTCATTTTGGATTAGCAAAGATCATATATTTTTACAAACCTATAATTTTATTGTCATTACAACTGAAGTCGTTTTACAAACTTTAGCTCAATCGGACACTGGGAAGTAGGTATATAAAATTCACATACATTAACACACAGACCAACATGGCAAGTTAAATAAAAGCTTGTAAAAAAACCGACTGCAAACCGTAAACTATGCAAATTTAAAAGTTATATAATTTTCTCATGGATGTTAGGACTGGACCAAATTAAAATGAGACCACACGGGAAGCGCCCGTCGTAAAACAAAAAAATATATTTGATGATACTCATCAAAATGGGTCCACCCACTCGAAAGCTAACAAACATAAAAAACAGTCTTCTCTCTTCTTTTACAGAAGTCGTTTATAAATATGGCGCACTGGGACAGCCTCTGCTTGTAAGCGCCACTCGGAGGATGTTGTTTCTATGCCTGCTTGATACGGAATAAAAATATTAAAAACCAGTCAAATGCGAGTTAGGCACGCCCACCAATTAACGTAAGCAAAAAACGGTGCATTATTGCTCGTATCTTCTGATTGCGTTGATTTAGATGCTTGATTTTTTCTACGCTCCAACAGATTCTGCCCTAGACCACGAGCTCTAGGCGGGAGAATGACTGACCATATCCTCCCCTAACGCCGCTACTATCTCTTTGGTTTTTAGTTTCCACATGAGATTTTCGTTTGGTTTACACACTCAAATGGTAAAACGGGGCCCTGAATTAAAATTTTTACAGATGATGTATTTCTGTTGTCGATATAGCAACAAATAGAAAAAACTGAATAAAATAAAAATTAAAGAGAGCTTCGGTACACCAGACTTGATTGTTTTGCCGTTTTTATAGGTAATTGTGCACACTTTGAGTGAGTTTGCACAATTACCTATAAAAACGGCTCCGGCTCACACTTGGCCGGTTTTTTTTATTTCATGTCAACGAAATCAATCAACACATGTCAAGGTAATCTATTTATTTAATACCATTACTTATTCAGTCTACAGCTACGCACCTCCTAAAGTACTATTTAAGTAACATTTTAATTGTCGGGTCTAAAAGGCATGAATGTGCTTAATTAAGTCAACCTTTTTGATTTATTGGTTAAGTGTTGAGGAATTAGGCTCTCTTAAATTACTTTTTTTATAGTTATCATTCGCTCCATTTTAGAATTAATTTTATATTTATGTCTACACAGTACACACAATGAAATTCTATCTGGTCACTGTCTGTACAAGGAGGAGTCAGGAGATATAGGAAAAATCTATTATTGGAGGCATTTAAAGGCCAAATTATAGACCAATTTAAATGCAGTTTTCAATATTGTATTTTGGCAAACTTGTTTTTTTCATTTAATTCGGTTCATAGATAAAAATATATATTAACATAAAGTATTTTATTCGACAAAATATACAATAACTATCTTATTTAAATGGCTAAACTTTAGTTTAGTTTTAGTTTAGCAACGTAGATCCTTTAAACAATGATATTGTCATAAGAACACGACAGTAATTCAAATTGGTTATTTAAAAAATCTGTGGCTCAGCGGGCGAAGCCGCGAGTGTGTCGCTAGTATTACATATAATCATTCACAAATTATCGAGAAAATTGAATCAACAATCATTATGCACAATCAAATTTGATAAAAAATAAAATAATAAAAAAATATATTTTTAATTATAAATTCAGTCTTTGTATCAAGTTTGAAATTTTAATTTAATCAATCATAATATTTAAACGCATATTATCTTAGTGTTGTCCGTCTCATTTAATGGCGGTGGAACTGGTTCCTGCAGTGGGCTATTACCATTATTCTTATGTATAACAACTTTGATAGTTTCTGAAAGAATATAAAAATAAAATATAATTAAATACGTAACCAATATTGTCATACTTGTTGTTTTTACAAAGACAATAAACAATAAAATTAAAAATATTATAAGGTCACATTTAATATATTTTTGTATGAATTGAATGTATTTACTTTGAACTCTAACATATGTACATATTATTTAGACTTAACCATGTGTTGTACTTAAAATAAAAAATAAAATGAAAATGATGCCATTTTAAAAATAAAATATATAGGTGCGTTGGTATTTTGAAGGAAATGTAACTGAACAGTACGGCTGTATAGAAATTTCATTCAGTAATTGTAATAATAATAATAATACTTTTTTATTGTACACTCCTATAAAAGGCAACAGTAAAGAGATTAAAAAAAATGTAATATGCAAGAGATGACCTCATCGCGAAAACAGTGATCTCTTCCAGGCGACCTTATAATGTAAAGGGAAGGTAAAGCCTTAAGAGTGTAGACAATAATTATAATAATTTGCTTAAAAAATTTACAGCATAGGCATATAATATATAAAAAATTAGAGTTTGTGTTCTTTTTTAAATATTAACCCGTTAAAGTCCTATCGAATCTATTATTACTAGGTGTACTCGTCATTCTTCTGTTCAGGATGTCATATTTTTTTATTTTGGCCTTGATAGTACCAACAACGCAACGACATTTTAATTCCAATTAGCGCTTTAAAAGATACCTTGCTAATCAAGGCTTGATGAAATAGATGACTAAGAATGTATTACCAGGGTGTAATATCCATTTACGTTAAAAATGTACTCGATTCAAATAATAATCTACCTAGTTAAGGACCAAAAATATAAACGTTATAAATACTAAACGAGAATTTTGCAAGACAATTAAATAATTGACTAATTTAAACATCTAATCTTATAAAGATAATTAATAAATATGTTTTTTTTGTTTTTATGAGCAAAATATGAAAAACTATATGCTATCATAGTGTCAACACATAAAAACGTTTCAGAGTCATTTAACATTATAAATCGTTCTGCTTAGTAAAACCTAGGATGGAGCATTACATTCTCTTAGGTTACCCTGACGTGCACGTCTGAATATATAAAAACATAACCCTCTTTTTGTAGTCGGATAAAAATAGGACTTTTAATATGTTTATATAACTATCAGAATAAATTTACTTTCTACTTTATATCAAACTTACCGATATATTTAGACCGGGCTTCTTTACAGGCGTCACTTTTGCAATAATTAATAAACTCCATAAACGCTAAAATAATCAGAGTTGCTAATAAATAATAAATAAGAAACTCTAACATTATTAGGGATATTTTTTAAATTAATTTTATATTTTTGTTTGTCTCACTAAAGCCGTGCATCCAACACGAGACCTAAATGACGACTACGAAAACCAATCTTGCTAATTCATTTTTTTGCAACTGCTTAAGTTAAACTGGATTTTCTATTGTAATAAAGATATGGGTAATTTTTAATTGAATATAGACACCTACATTTGCCTATTAATAGAAACAAAGGTATAGATAGTTATTTGAGTTTAAAAAATTAAAATATTTCCAATATAATGAATATACGTTTAGGTTTATAAAATGATTAAATTTTAAAAAAAGGCCAAGTGCAAGTCAGGCTTGCGCTCGTTCAGCTTTGTAGGTCAACGGGAAGGAGCAGGAGAGTAAGTTACTTTGTTATTTAAAAACCAAAACAAGTATTAAAGTAAATTAGACTGTTTAATGAGAAATCGAATTAGAATCATTATTTATTAATATTTAGTCATATTTCTATCAAATCTTTAATACGTATTTAATGTTTTTTGTACAATATAAGCATATATACGTAGAGCATATAAGCGTATAAAAATCCGGATGTGTGGACTGGTAGGAATATACTTTAGCTGCACTTTCTGTCAGGACACGCGATTCTCCTCTATTCTTCCAATTTTCTGACATTTAGATTAAGAGGCGGAACATAATTTGTCCTTTTAGAACAGAAATTTTTTTTTGAAGAAGGAGATAACCTTAGAACCTAATGCTAAGACACCACGCTCACCTCACGCTCACGGCATTGCGTGTTGAGCGGCAAAACTCAACGCAACAGAAAATTGAAATTTTTAATTCCACATGTGGGAATCGAACACACTATCCTCACGTTTACAGTGTAATAAATACTTTTTATGTCATTGTAGTTCATTTATATATCATATAATATTATTCATTATATATTTATAAGTTTGTTGTCAGCCGTCTATTTCCGCATCACATATTATTATTCTTTCTTTTTTTCTCCTATTTACGGAATACGCAATATTAACCTATACATATAAAATTATTCCTAATAACGGTGTCATATTCTACATATTATATTTTATCAGTTCGTATTATATACTACATTATTATCTATAATTACTATAAAACAATATAATTTATTATTAATGTGCACAATGCCCCCAGGCTCTGGAAATCAACTCATTACTTAAAGTTGATGTTACATAATTTCATATTTAACATACGCTTTGGTAGGTTTAGATTTATAAAGGAATTATATAATTCAATACATTCATGCTGTATCCCGCACACAGTAGGGTAGGCAGAGGGAACTCCAGTCCCCACTTTCCGCTGAATACTGGAGGCATTGTGTGTTGTGTGATAGAACACAACGACGCACTTTGGCTGGACACCAGAGCGAAATCGAACCCACAACGTCGCATGTCGCATTAACAGCGTGTGCGGTATAGGAGATTTTAGTATAGGTAATTATGGATAATGATATTAACCAAACGATTTCAGCAAATTATTTACAAAATGCGACAAAATCAAGGAGACATTCAATCTGCCACAAAAAACAAAATGAATAAGCATTTATTTTGCATATTATATCCCATTTGATGCTAATGTTAAAAATAACTGAATGTTAATTCACTGTGTGTTTACGCATGCATTTATTATGTATAAAAAGGTTTCTCATACTAGCGTAGACAGCGTACTAACCCTAGTACCTACCAGGTAACGATAGTGTTCACAGTTGTTGATTTTGACACAGAAAATCAGCTTCACGCGGTATCCCGCGCACAACCTACCAGAATGTAATGCAATGCGGAATGCAATACCTCCAGAATAGCGTGCTAAGTGGCGGAACTCAACGCCGCACGAGTGAAAATACGAAAATATAAATTTAAACTATTATGAAACATGGTTATGTGAAATGACTCATGTAAATTTCGGTTTCGTTGAAAGTTAATATAACGTTTAAGTTTCAATCGAAAGAATTGCATTGTTATTTACAGATAGATCAAAATCAAATCAAAACAGTTCAATTATTACTCAAATATTACGTAAAATAGAGCGTATCCGTCACCTGATATTTGACAGCTGACTTCACACAAAAACTTCCTGAGTTGTCAGATGTGTCAAATCGTACGTTGAAAAAGTAATCAAAACATTTCTAATATTAATTCCTATTATACTAAATATGGAAAAGGAACTAGATAAAGTGGTAGAAGAAATTATGTCTACACCTAACGTGAGCGGCTGCTTAGTGGCTGACCATCAAGGACTTTGTTTAGCTTCAAAAGGGACGGCGCACGTTGACTCAGCAGGCCTAATCGTAGCTATTTCTGAACAAGCTTGTAAAATACAACCAAATTTGAAGCCCCCTACTGTATGTTTGGAAACTGACAGTAAAATTTGTCTAATACAGAGACATGGTACGATAACCGGTGCAGTTTTTAAGCAAAAAGCATAAGAGTTATATTATATAAATGTTGTAACTAATTGCATATGTGTTAGTTTCCCAATATATCATTCTGTAACTTAAAAGTGTACTGATTTCTTATATTCTATTATAAATGTTAACCCAAATATAAAATATATTAAAATAAATATATTGTTTGTAAAAATGTAGTGTAGCAAATTGTACATATTTATATACTTTAAATAAATACTTGTTTTAATAAGAAAATATTGTTTTACTTGTCTTGTCTTATTTCAATAATTTATTTTTTTATAAGTTTCAAGTGTGCTTAAGTTAAGAATACTAAATTGCTGTTAATCTTATATATTTTTCGAAAAACTATCTTTAAACCATCATGCATGTTGCAGTAGTAACAGAAAAATTCCCTGCTTCTCTGGAAATTTCAGACAATTTATTTATTTATATTTACTTTAATGTATACCACAAATAGAAAACAAGCAGTTACAACTTACATCTAGGAAATGCACATGGCATTGTGTGAAGTACAAAAGGTGGTCTTATTGCCAATTAATGATTTTTTTCCAAATAACCTCAAGGCTATGCAAGGTAGCCGCAAGGCCAGACCACCGAAAAAAAATCGTCGGAGATATAAAATTAAAAATATATAGGGTATTAAGAAAACTACTATGTCACAAACCTCAATTGTAATAATGATGTAATTATTATTAATTAAAATTTTTTTTGGTCAGCCAGAGGGAACCTAGGAACCTAGTGTTAAGACACTCTGTTTCCCAATATCCACCCAATATGCATTGCATGTTGAGTGGCAAAACTCAAAGCCGCACTTTGCCTCATTACCAAAGCAAGGAAATAAAAATATTAAATATTTCATTCTCGAGTAGCAATTGAACCCACTACCTGCAAGCTTTTACAGCTGCAAATATGTGTCCCTTTGTCACAACTGTCTTCATGAAAAATTAATCATATTCCAATTTAATCTGTATTATTTTACATATTACTATATTATCTAATTATTATTTACAAATTAACAAAAACATTAAAAAATAAATAAAAGGAGGTAAAGTAAAACAATAAATTCTCAATATACACACATTTATTACAGATATGCCTTTCTAAACATTAACCGACAAGAACAATGCAGTAACATATCTACCGTCTAAACTTAATCATTGCAAGCTACCTGCAATGGTGCATTAATACCCTTGGCAAGCCTTGACAAGCATCCACTTGGCTTGATTTACTGAATCTTGCAAAAAAACGTTGCTGATCTAGGCCAGTCTTAGTTTCTATGTCAAATCGATGGAAGCTAGCGGCAAATAAAGTTTATGGCTGAAGTGGAGGCTTGCCAAGTCTTGCCAAACATGTAAGCGCACCATAACAAACAAGTGCCAGTTTATGCCTTATATTCAAAAACATATTTACTCAGATAATTTTCTTAGCATAAATTGACAAGCCTATATATTTTTCTATTAAAAACTATAATATTTCAATATTACTAGAACTATTTTAATAACATTATGTCTTGACACATATTCATACCTGATATTTGTAGAAAAACTATAAAAAAGATTAACAGGACAATTGAACAAAGTAAATAAATTAAGTATTATGAATGAACTTCCTTTTTGGTGATCTCATGTGGATACATTTATTAAGGCATGAACATATGTAAAGTGCACATTTACATAAATATAGAACAACAATTATTGATATTCCTTGTCAACTGAAACTTACAATTACAGTATTACCTATATTACTATTACATAAACGTTGAAATGTCCACATAATTTTTTGTAACTTATATAATAAACGAATGTATGGAACTAACTAATATTAGTGACAATATAAGACATAGTATATACAAATTAAATATTTTTTAATGCTTAATATAAATAATCTTGTAACTGTTATTATAGTAAATGAATGCAAGATAAAAATAAAATCCATCAAATGGGGAAGCACACCATTAATATATGACCGTAATGTTGCCAACAAGCAAACTGGTAAAATTCTTTTAAAAGAAATAATACTGGCAACGTAGAAGATTGGCTGTATGAGCAAGTAATAAGTATTAAAACTAGAACTAACATTATCTACAGACTAGGGCCTTCTTTCTATGCAATAATACTTCTCCATTGCTCTGCTATATCTTACAAAAATATTAACAACGATGAAATTTAAGAAATTTTAATAATGAATACATCAGAAGTCGTAAGAAAATTGGATACAAAACGAACCACGGTTTAGTGTCCAAGTGTTGCTATAAATTGTTCTATGCGGTATAAAAGGGTTGCAATTTAAAAAAATAAAATGTATTATTTTAAAAAAATATTTTATCTATTGCTATACAACATTAAATATTTTTATAAAGCCATTTTGAGAATTATTTTTAAGTAGGCAGTCAAAAATTGACATAGTTTTTCCAATAAAAGAAAAAAATGTTTGAAATTCCAAAGCAGAACATAAAGTATTTATGACATTTATGGTTTCGTAGCACAAAAGAGAGAAGTATGGCATAATGTAATGGACCCTTCTTGTCTCTTACAATATACAGAATAAAGTGTCTTCAAATTACATGTCATTTACTCTTTTCTTTTTCAATAAAATGGCGAATAATGAGATTAAAATAATCAAATGGAATGTATTTCAATAGAATTCAGTGAACTTCAATTGAATGAACATAATTTTAGTAGTATTAGTTTTTCTTTTGATATCAACATGCTTGAGTTGAAACTTCAAAATAATTTAAATTATTTTTTCTGTAATTTTAAGAATATATTTCCGATTTCAGATATTTATAAAAACATATAATAAACTGATTTTTTAGACTACAGTGCTTTAATTTATATATATCATTAATATTAATATAATTTAACTATCTAACACAATTATGTATATAATTTTTATACATCGTGTCTCCAACATTAAGAAACAATACTAAATCTTAATTAAAACAAAAGGAAAATGATATGTTTTAAAAATTAAAATACTAAAAGTATAATTATTGGTCCAAATAACGAATATTTTTTATTTTAAGATTTTTTTTTAATTTAATGAATTATATATTGTTTGTTTTTTATTTTTTTGTATCAAACGGAATATATAACAGATAAAACTGCATATCAAGTTTGGCATTACACAATGTGGAGTCCTTCTACACAAGGTTTTATGGTATGGAGAT
Organism: Heliconius nattereri; assembly: GCA_013403645.1. NCBI lineage: Eukaryota > Metazoa > Arthropoda > Insecta > Lepidoptera > Nymphalidae > Heliconius > Heliconius nattereri. The sequence continues at coordinate 930,034 of JAAIXI010000230.1, forward strand.
CAATATCCTAACATTTTTTTAGTAATGAGCACGAAAGTGATATTACTATGTCACATATAACATGTGTAAATATAAATATTAATATAACTAATTAACTATGAATAACAATTATTATTTTACTTCGGACTTTCGAACACTGACTGTAGTAACAACCGCATATTATAGATTTTGAATAATTATTATATAATAACGTCGAGTATATTGATGACTAAATAAAAATGGCTCTGTTCATTTAAAGACACATAGATGACACTGAACAAGTTATATTTTAAAATATAAACAATTTTTCAAGTGTTCTTTCTTTCTTCTATATGTTTTCATATTATCAATGTCGGACTCGCCAGACGTTGTCCTCCCCGAAAGTTAATCGTCATAGAAAATATAATATTTTAAAATAAATATTTAACACAGCACAGCAACGCTGGTTACTCTCAATGCTCCAAATGTATTTTCAAACCACCCATTGAAATATAAATACCAGTTTCCCACCAAATGTGACCAGTTGTTAACTACAATTTCATAACAAAAATCTACAGTATGCGGTCCAATTCAAATGGTAATTTAGATAATTCTATTAATATTAGCAACAAATTCAAAACTGGATATGTGAGCGACTGTTTTAATTTATTATTATATTTAACTTTTTAATAATATTCATAGGTGAGAAGCTGCCATTAGTTTATAAGATTTGGCAGAACATTAAACACACACTTATATACAAATACACATCTTAAATAGAGGACATGACAACAATTCACCTTTCTTAACACCGTTTTATATATTTAAGCTTCTTAAAAAAAACCGGTATAAGTTCAAAAATTTTTAGTAAAAGTTAAAGTACTTTTTTTAATGTATCCTTTAAATTTAAAACAAAGTCATTTCTCAAAAATGTATGCTTAAATATTTCAAGCTTTTAGCAGGCAGCAGGCAAGCAGGATTTTAATGCAGTTTTCGTTAATAAACAGAATTATTTTTTCAATTTAGGCGAAACTGCAAGAACAATACATTAAAAAAATATATATTGTAACAGAATTAAGTTCCCAATTTATTAAGTTTCGCAATTAGTTTCCCAGTGTTTTAGATTATATTTGGTGTATTTTTATACCCTTTGATATATATTTCATTTACATAAATTCGTATTTTCGCATATTTACATTATTAGATCAACTCACTTGATAACTATAATAAACTAAATTTCGTCAATTTAAGACTTATACCCCTTTTTGTTAGAAGCACAAATGGTTATAAAACGTTTGTTTAAAATTTTATAAATGTATATATGGAATAATAGAAGTTACTTTTATATAAAGTATTTTTTTTTTAATTACTATAAGTAAATTGATGTAAATATTATATGATATTAATTGTTTGGATTCGTTTCAATTCATATAGTTCATATTATTTTTGTTTAAGTAGATATTTACGGGATTATCAGTTGGTAGTATCGATGTTAATGATATATTGGCACCCAACATGGGATATTGAATACAAGAGGTAGTTTTACCACATATATTATTCAACATAAAGCCAAACATAAAGTCAAAATACATATTACAATCCTTAAACATATACATATAAATATGTATTTATATAAATTTATAAGTAATTTTAGATTAAACTAGAAAAAAAGAAGAAAATATATAATAAAGTTCTTATATGATCAATATTAAAAGCATAAAGACAGTCCAATTAAAGTCGATCTATTACAACTAAAGGGATTATCCACAGCGAATAAAATACAGTGATTGAGTTACATTGGTTGACTAACATTGGGCGGCTAACATTGATCGGCCTACATAGTTGACCAACATCAAGTGACCAACATACGGTGACTAACATTTGGCTGCTAATATTGAACCACCAATATTGGTAAGTCACTATTAAAGTACCAGCATATGGTGACCAACATTTGAAAACCAACATTACTAACACTGAATGCCCAATATTGTTTGATCAACATTGTGTGACCAATATTGGTTAACTTACATCATTGTGGGGGTCTGGTAAAACTGAAAGGCTGCTCGTTGGTGACCAAGTTGGCTTTTGGCGCAGTCGTCGACTGACCCACGCCAGCTTCGATGTTGGCAGCCGACGTCCTCATATCGTCTCTTGACGCTCTATAAAATAATAAGTTTTAGGAGCAACAAATTTATTTTGAAGAAGTACTTTTATGAAAAATGCACTTATGTTTGACTGTATGTGCGATTGGTTCAAGAAAGTGAATTAAAGTGCTTAACTGTGGCCTCTAAGCGAGTTATTAAATCCATATTATGATTTTAAAAAATCAAAAGAAAATAGCAAAGTAAAATATTGATAACAATGGCACGAAATGTGACGTCTAATTTGTTTACAACTCTTATCTTAAGCACTTCGCAGAACATACTATAATTAATTGATAATTCTGCTTTTTATTATTTACATTAAAAGGCAATTAAAAATTAAAGATTGACTTAAAATACATTAATTAAATAATTAAATCTGATATAACTGTGAGCACAAAACAACACAACACACCAATGAATTCACCAGGTCAACACTGTGGAGATTCAATGCATCTCTTCAATTCGATTTTATTCGTAGGATATGCGAAGTCAGTTTAGCTGATCGAATCAGCAATAAAGAGATATACAAGATGGCAGCTTCTAGCGAGGATCTCACGTTAATAATGAAGAACGTGTTCCAGTGCCTTGGCGATGTCGAGAGAATGAGTGACGAAATAATGGCAATAATATTAATGAACTATGAGTGAGTGGTAAGAAAGGCAAAGGGAAGATCTCGGTCAATGTTCGAGAAAAATAATGAGGACCTCCGGAGATTGATAACAGTGGACGAAGCGAAAGAGGTATGCAGAGACCGTAGCATTTAGCGCTCCGTTCTCTCTAGGTACCACGCTAGGAGTAGAGCATAAAATAAAAAGAAAAAAAACTACCATTTAATTCCATGCAAAGCGAAGCAAAGCAAGCAATACAAGCCTACTATCAGTTTATTATAAACGCCACATAGGGCACACCATTTTGATTTTAGTCGAAACAACAAAACCTAATACAACACTATCAGTTACAACATGCAAAGCAAAGCAAAAGTTTTTTCATGTGTGTTTGTGTGTGTGTTAAGAGTGTGAGTGTGCGTGTGTGTTAGTGTGTTGTGTTAGTGTGTATGTGTGAGTGCGTGTGTTGTGTATACAACATAAAGCGAAGCAAGCAAGCAAGCCGCCTGTGACATATGATGAGTAACGTTTATTGCCTTAGTTAGGGCGCCACACGTCAGGGTCCTCCATGAGGGTGACGGTGTGGTCCTGCGCGGGCGGGCCGGGGGGCGTGGTGCCGCCCGCCGCCATCGCGGCCATGTCATCCCGCGTGCCCCTAGCCCATGCCCCGAGTCCGTTAGTAATGTACACGCAGTAGTGACGACACGAGACACGTTGTTAATGTTTACGTGTTGCGTACACGTGCGTGTGTGTGTTGTATAATTCAACAAAAAAATAATACATATTTCTTATAATCGATTTGACTATGAACATCAAAAGTCGAGCTATTATAGTTTAAACTGTTTTTTACGAGAAACATGAAATCTCAAAACACTAAGAACCCCTATTTTCGAACTTGTTTTTGTATAATAAAAAAAAATATCCACATAAATACACACACACACAAACGCTTATCTTAGAGTTTAAACATGTTAACACAGTATAAACACACATATTAGAAACGAATAACCCTTTTGACAAATGAAGATATGAATGTATGGAGGTCGTGCGAAACTATTTCACATTTATCAGTTTCAGTTTTTAAATAAAGTTGGGTTCAAGTAAATACTTATTTAGAAAACGTACAAGAATTTGAACATAGCGGGATTTGAACCCGCGCCTCTTGGTAACCGTCCACACTTAAAAACTTTAAGATGATTTTTCATGAAATTGTTATTTTGCAACATATCACCTTCATTCAGTCATGTCCTCAAATGTACAAAAATTTGGACAAACATTATAAAGCTCATATTTAATAAGGTACATATTATAACGTTTTTAAGAAACTATCAAGATAAACTACTATCCAATACGCGGACAAATAAAATGTTTTTATATTGTTAGAATAACATCCATTAGTTCCGATAAAACGTAACAAACTAAAATCGATTGATTAGTTTTATGTTTCTCAACATTAGTAGAACGATAAGAGAGCCTTTTTAAAAAATTAATATATAAAAATATAGATTATTTATAAAGTTATAAGAAAGATAAATCGCTAAAAAATTGTTAGTGAACTACACACAAACGGCGACGACCAATTTAGATGAAGCTTTCCACACTATATTAAAAACTGTATTAAAAAATATATAAAAGTTACATTTTAAGTGTGAGTTAAAATATTATTTTTCTTACGAAAATGTCAAATCAACCGACACTATAATTATTTATATGAATTTTTTATATATTGAAAATAAACTTACTTCCTTCCCAGTGCCATCATGCCGTACAGAATGCCAGTGCCGAATATAAGGCCACTGCCCAACCACGTGGAGACACTGAAGAAGCACATGAAGAAAGGGGGTAACGCTAACCTGTGAAAAATATATAAAATTAGCTTCTTTTTAAAGTACTTTTATTAGGTGGAGCTGTAACTGTGTGATAAAACTTAACCGTTTTTCCGCATAGTTAAAGTCAAGTCAACGTCAAAATATCTTTATTCCATAAAAATGCTTAACATTTACTTGGACATGTCAAAAAAGTATAAAAAAATTAAAAACAAAATAACCAAAAAAATGTGCAATTTAGACTTGAAAAAAGCCCGTTCAGATAGTTCATGAGAAGATCCAGGCAAAGAAACTCATGGCCACTCTTTTTAACTGCCAATATTTGTTACAAATTACAATTAACAATTTTAACTTAGAAATAGAGCAACTCATTTCCAAACATATTTATTGCGGACATAATCTTTAACAGAGTAATATGCTTTTTGGCAGAGCCTGTGCTTAACCACTTTTTTAAATTTGTTCAGTGATAAATTAACCACGTCGTTTGGAAGTTTGTTATAAAAGTGTATACTTTGACCTACGAAGGAGTCAGACACTTTATAGAGCCTAGAGAAGGGCACAGCAAGCTTATTTTTATTTTATTTCCTCAATTACGTTGGTGGAGATCACTGTTTTTATTAAATTTATTAATATTTTTATGCACATATCCTAAGTTGTCGTAAATATAGTAGTCTAGACGAATCGAAAGTGAATTCCTATATATTTTTAGATTCTCTTTGTATCCCGCATATAGCAGAGAAGACAGAGGAAGCCTGGGAACTTAGTATTAAGACATTCCGTTTCCCACTTAACGTCCAATTTTCGAGAATTTGCTAGTACTGGGGCGGAACTCAACGTCGTCATGAAACTTAGTAATTATACATTTATCAGGTGACATTATGGTATGGTACAGTTGAGCTGATCAGATGATGGAACCTGAATGAAACCATAGAGTTTGGACTTTTTGGATTCATATTGATATAATCTGTTCATATCTTCTGGTGAATAATGTACTTCAATTTTTTAACTAATAATAATCTTTATCGCGAGGCCAGTCGTGGCGCTGGGACACGGGGCGGTCTTAAGACTAGGTTCCTCCACCCTACCCTGCTGTGTAATAAATAAATATTGCATTTCTTGAGTGGGAATTGAAGCTACAACCTGTCGCGATTACAGTCACACTTTGTGCCCCTGAGCCATGACTGGCGTCTAATATATAATAATGTTTGTAATAAATTATATTCATAGAAGAGGAAATTGAACATGGTATAAATTTTACATCTCCAGTTGATTAAAAGAGAAAATTACTTCACCACGCATGGATCGAACCCACTACCACTGCATGTAATTAAGCTCACCCCATATACATAGCAGCCTTGTTCCAATACGGCCTCGTCTCAATCTTATCAGATAGTGCCTGTACGTAATCTATGCAGAAACAACAACATGGTGCCTCGCACACTATCACCAGGAAGCCCGCCAGCATCTGCCATACACCAGCAATCATGCAATCCACATTGGCGAATAGTATACTGATGCAGTTGAAGAGACCCATGAATATGGCGACTGGAAAGAAATGGAATATTAAATTTTCAACTTATTCAGTAATTACTGACTATTTTAACATGCTAAGCGGTAAAAGCGTGCAGATACAATAAATGTTTTTTTTGTAAACGTAGCCAGAGGGAGTCTGGGAACCTAGTATTAAGACTTTCCACCAAATTCTGATCTGGACATTGTGTGTCGAATGGTGCTTTACCTCCAACTTTGTCTTTAAAGGGAAGTATAAAAGGAAATCACAACAACTAACAAAAAATTGACAAACAAAAAATACATTAGTTTGATACACACACAATACATTAATTAAATAATGACGAAGACGACATCGTGACGTAGGAGGAGGAAATTTCACTTATACATGGAAATGTTCTTAACATAAATTTAAATGTAAATAGAATTAATGAGGCACATTATGTTAATAAACAAGCAGAACATAAACATAAGTAATATTAATATGTGTATTATGCACAACTGTAAACTGTTGTGGGTTTAATTCCCTATCTGGGGAATAAAGTATTTACTATTTTCATTTCGTCGCTCAGCCGTCGACAGAAACTGAGAAATGGAAGTGTCTTAAAACAATCTACTTTTACAGGTTTTCTTATTAACTTTATTTCATATATATTGTGGCAACAATGCCACAAAGGGGTGATTGTAACGGGACAGCTATATGTCCAGGTCTTTGCTTTGGCACCAACGCAAAATCCTAGCGTTGACTTCTGCCACTAAACACGCAATACCACGAAAAAATGGGTGGAAAGTGCAGAATCAAGTGTCTTATACTGTTTCCTATGCTTACCTTGCTGTGTGCGGTATGCAGGTCTTTGCCTTACCAGAGTGGGAAAATTTAATATTGAAAATGGAACCCACAACTATAGTGTCTACAGGCTACAGAAGATACAAGCACAAAAGTGTTTTTAAACTATTGGGTTTATAATAGTTTATAATGTTGTCAATAGTAATTTATATATATATATATATATGGTAGAAATGTGAAATCTTATATACATTATGTACAGATGTTTATTTTCGTAATCTGGATATCCACTAGGAAGAGATTTTTAACCCTAAAGGGATGAAATAGGGGTTGGCGATTTTTATGAAATTTCATAGAACACATGTTTCATAGTTTATTAGAATTCACCCCCTAAGGGTGCAAATAAGCGGGCGAAGCTATGCGCATCCGCTAGTACTAAATAATTACACAATTGAAATAATTTCATAATCCTTACACCTAAATATATATTTGTTTTCTTATTTTGTAAAATAGAAGGATAAACAGTCATTTAAATTTTACTGGACTCTTTTGGAAGATGTAAAAGGTCAAAGCATAAAAATATAAATAAAAATTGGAATGCCTTATTAATCAAGAAACAAAAAAAACATCCAAGAGAAATAAAACTTTTTTAATAACAAAGTATTTTAAAGTAATAATTAAATTATTCATTTTAGGTCTACTTAGAGACAGGGCCAATACATTTATTTTTCAATTTTCAAATTTGTTTTTTCTCTTTCTAATAATCTTATAATATTTCAAATATATCTTAAACTTGTGATGTCAATCCTTTTTATCAAAGTATAGTTTACCCTAAAGAAAACAAGATTAAATTCTTTGACTTTATATGAATAATTTAATGAATAACAATACTTAAAAGGTATAAAGAAAATGTTCTTGACTGTATGTGATTGTTGTGGGTCATCATCATCATCCATTCATATGTTAGCATTTTTATAATGATGTGCATGTTCAATATAATCATTTTTAAATAAAGAAAATAATTATATCATCTTTGGTATAATTATTGCTATTTATACATAAACATTCTTCTGGAGATTGTGCTTGTGGTACCACAACAGCCTCAAAAATAATAAATATTTATTACAAAGATATTTAACATTAACAATTTGTGTCTAAACTGTGTTCGATTCATAAGTCTGTAGAGACTATATAATTGAATTTGAATTTTAATAATATATATTTAAATAAATTTCATATGTTGGTAAAAAAATACCTTACTGTTATTGTAATAAAGGATACTTGTTAAGTGGGTTTAAGCAATTGTTCTCATTGTGACCAATTGATTTAAAGGATGTTCAATTATTATACTATTTTTAGAGAAGCATAAATACATACTAATTATAAATATGATGTAATTATATGATCTGCAATTTTACCTTTTATTTTTGTATATACAGATTTATTTTTAGCCAACTTAAAAAAAATAAAACATTAATTATTTACATGTTGTAAGTAAAATATAATGTTTCTTATATAAAATAAGCATTATATTTTTAATAATCTACGCCTTTTTCCCACAAATTTTCTTTTACCTACAAATAAACCTTTCTCTTTTAGGTAATACTTTGGACCTGATAAGATAAAGAATCAAGAGATCTCCTAGTCCGAATGTATCGTATTTATGTATAAGATAATCACATTTCCGAACTTATGTAGGCAGTACAAAGAGAAAATGATACATACGTGAACTGCCAACTGTCCCCAACCCTCGGGCAGCGTAGCGCATCCACCAGGGAACGTCATCTTTTTGGGCATTTTCTGGCCCTGGCCGGGCCATGAGCATATTTATTTTGTCTGCCAGCGACTGTAATACGTGACTTCATAATTATATATCCAAATGTTACAAATATATAATTTAAAATTAAAAAATCATTATATTTTACCATTTTCGGAAAATCAATTCACTGCCTTGTCAGCTGTCAGATATATTCTGAATGTAGATAAAACATATAATATACAATATGACAGCTCAGAATACAGATACAGAATATTATAATTTTATGACTGTTGCGGTATTAAGTTGTATTTATATGCATATTCCATAAATTTAAAATACTAAAAAAAATAAAGTAATGAAATATTACATTTTATCTTGAATCGAAAATTATTATATTATTTGAATATAACATAATATTTATCTTAAAAACGGGAATTAGTAAAACTTTCATAAAATATGAAACGAAACGTATTATATGTCGAATGTCGGTCGGCTTCAGTGTCGCGTTCGCGAAATTTTTAGAACAAGTTTTAGGCAAAATTACTCTCTTGTTACAAGATTGGCTCTTATTTTTATAATTAATGTGTAGAATTGAAGATTGACCCAAAAATGCAACCTACAACTATGCTTCCAAAGCTTACAGATACAACTCAAACTATGTGAGTAACTTCTAATTTAAAATTGCTTAGATTATATTTTTAAGAAACTTTTCACTTTCGCGTAGGCACTTTATTAATATACAGCAATATATTTGTGATAAAAAAAAAGAAAATCCACATAAAATTAAATATGATATAACCTGTTCCAATATATAGAGTACCTACTGCTTAAACTAAAGGCTTTGCTTTAAAACCTTATGTGGAAATATATATATATATATATTATATATATATATATATATAAGTTGCTAAAATTTTACCATCAATTGAATGAACTTTTTTTAAAGTAATATATTAAATTTACCTTCATCTTGAAAATATTTTGTTAAAAATTTCAATATTTTATTAAAGCATCCATTATTATTTTAATACCTAATGGACCCATTAACATAATTTTCATGTCCACTCAGATCATTCTCAGAGGGAGATGGTGTATGTAGCTCTGAGATCTATGCATCTGATGTGGTGGTCACCACCAATGCCGGTAGTCATAACCATGGAAGCTCCAAAGTGAAATTGAAGAGCCTTGTTGATTACAATTGGGAGCCCAAATTTTACCCTGGACAGTTATTGGCTGTACATATCAGTGGAAAATACTTGGCTTACAGTATAAAAGGTATGAGATGTGACTTTAATAGTATATTTTGTTTTGCAAATGTAAATGAAATAATAGTTAAAATGCAATTCAAATTATTGAAGGGTGCATATTGAGTACTAGTAATCAACATGCAATGTGAAACAACACTAGTATCTGTATCTTTATTCTTCCTACTTAGAACCAAAATTATAGTATTCATTCAATGTGTATATGCAAATATATTTTTTTGTAAAAATATTTTAATGTTTGGATAGCAATGTAAATAAGAGACATTGCTTGTTGAGTGAGTGATCTTAACTGTGAGTTTATGAGAAAATAAAAATAGTTTGTTCTTTCAGGTGGGAATCTACCCTACAATTATTATATTTACAATCAAATATTGTCTCACTTTGTCACAATAGCCTCAGTACAGATATTTCGTTTTATTTACAGCACCCAATGCAGCTAACCCCGGCACATGGAATGGTATGGTTCGAGTTGTGTACAACCCTGAACCAGGTATTGATCGCAGAACACTCATCAAGGGAATGAAGGGAGAGGTGAATATTTATTACTTAGAATAATTTAAATTATATTTCTTATTTCTTAAGTTATATTGAAAACTATGTTGTTAGGTAAAATATTTGTAAGTTTTATGATAAAAATTCCGAATATATTATAAAGAAACTCCTATATACAATAATTACACAGGGGTAAAATTAAAGGAGAACAAAAAAGGCTTTTGGTTTTTTAATTACAACACTTTTTTTTTTATGTTTGTTGTTACTTTTAAGTATTGTTATTTGAAATGACTATGAGACAACAGAAACTAGGGTTGAACATTATTTTTAAAAATACAGACAGAAAAAATTTGAGACATTTTGAATTTTACGATATATGTTTAAAATCAACTTTTCTTTACAAAGGTTATTAAAAATCATAATCAGTAACTTGTTTTTCTTCCGCGGGTTTAATAGAGCTCAAATATGTTTGCACATGCTTCTAATGAATTTTTTATTCATTTCTGTGTTCCTCTAATTGTGCCAGTGTGTGTATTTCTATGAATATATATATAGTTTATTAGAGGCCAGTCATGGCACAGGCACAAGCAAGCATACAACTGTTAACGCAAAAGGTTATGAGTTGGATTCCCACTCAAGTAAATTAAATATTTTCGCCTCTGGAAATGAGACAAACATTGGCGTTGAGTTACGCCACTCAATATGCAGAATTCAATGGAAAGTGTCTTAATGGGAACAGAGTGTCTTGCCACCAGGTTCACCATGTTATGTGCAGGATACAGCATGATGTTAAGAAAAAAACTGTTTATTTTAGGTTCAAGACTTAGCCTTTGCTCATATTCCTAATCAAATTGTGTTGGCCAGTATTGATGAGATGGGCAACTTTTACATTCATGAAATTGAGGTCACTGATAGTGGTCTTCGGTAAGTTATGTAAATTATGTAGCAAAACCTTGAAAATAATTAAAGTCTTAAAAATCATAATATAAATTAAATTAATATATTTACTTTTAATATTATACATTAATTCAACAATGTTATATACAAAATCGTCGATAATAAATTGTAATTTGAAGTTCTGCTGTTTTAATTTTTTGTATATAAAATTTCACTTAAATATTAAAATTGAATACTCCTAAATTAAAATATAAGCTTCATTATTATAGCCATTATAAAATTCTTTAAGCTTCACTTATTGTCACACAATTTTTGTTTTATAATTCCATTTGATATTTTTCCAGCTGCACTCTGTCATTGGAAGTGCGAGAGGACACAGGCGTGGGTGGCTCTACACATAGGGTAGTGTGGTGCCCCTACATACCTGATGAGGATGACGCGCCTGATGACGATGTTGCCAGGCTTTTATTGACTACACATGCTAATCAGGGTATTATTAAAAAAAATATTGTATGTGTAGCTTGTCTCCATTGTCAAATGGCAATTACTTTGAATTGTGTATCATCATATCATGACATCCTAAGTGTGTGAAGTAACTCTAAGTGCATCAAAAAGATAGTTATATATTCTTTATTGCACATATAAAAAAATAATTAAAATCAGTTGAGCAGTTATGTTTGCAATGCGGCAATAAGTTATATAGTTTTAGCCTTCATTAGTCATAGTCTATGGCTATACCTATATAAAGAAGAACTTAATACAACGAGATACGAAAAAGCTTAATACAACGCAAAATTTTTGATAATATCTATTTTATTATAATTAGCTTGTTTGTGGTGTCTGTTAGCGGGTGCGATTGGCTTAATTTAACCCAAACCCTACCATGGTTGCGGTTAAACTAAGAGCTCTTTATTAATAGACTTGATTATGTTTAACGCGAGCGTATTAAGCATATTACCTATAAAAATGAGTTCTTATTAGTATGGTGCATACCAAACTGTTTAATTATTAATAGTACGGTGGTTCTCGTTGGTACTAGCTCCATCTGTCTAAAAAGTCTAGCCTCAAAGAGAATTCCATACAAAAACATTTTGTATAGCCATTCCCCCTCCCCCTACCTTTTGGAATGTCGTTGAGTGTGTTTATTTCCATATAGGCCTTGTTTACGCGCAGAATTTCATACAATATGTGGCGAAAACGAAGCCTAGACGCTCGTATTTCTTGGTTTGCGTTGACTCAGAAGTTTAATCCTTGCAGCTCGCATGTGGAACATCCGCGCGGTAGTGTCGCTGTCGGGGGGTGTGGGCAGCGGGGGTAGTGGGGGTGGGGGTCAGGTGTCGGCGGGTGGCGCGCTGGCATCGGGAGCAGGGCGCTGCGCAGGCTCACACGCGGGTGCCGTGCTGGCGGCCGCTTTCTCACCCGACGGCACGGCGTTGGCCACGGCCGCCGCTGACGGATATGTTATGTTCGCTCAGGTTTGTATTCTATTGGCTTAGTGTAAAGCTGACGGAACATTTCTTTTAGTATGTTAGTATTTGGTTTCATATTTTTGGACTTTTTGACAACATACCTACTGACTTTCACACCCAGTGCCGCAGTAAAGACTATTCTTGATTAACAGTAATACTAATCTTACAAAAAAAATTGACCGACTTACATAACGCACTGTTATAGGGTCCCACGCGGATGTCTTTTTAAAAAAAAAGATTTATTAATTATAAAGGATATTTATTTATNAGCAGAAGTTTCCAGGTTACATACGCACATTCTATGTACATGCAATCAAAGTTGTAGACGACGACCACTTGTGTTGTACTTGTAATTTTTCATACTTCAATACACCGTCGTATCGTAATAATACATACAGTCAGTCATTCAACAAATGTAAGTGCTTTCCACGTCCATGGAAATATTAAAATTTAAATTATTTCTATTTGCTCTGACACCAAGTTATAACGATGCATTGAGTCGAAATAATGTGTGATACTAGACAAAAATTCTGTAGTGAAAGCGTTGAACGAGACAGATCGTAGATCTAATTCCCAGCCGAGGAAATGAAATATTTAATAGTTTCACTTATTCACTCTGGTAACGAGACTAAGCGTAGTATTGAGGTCCTCCATTCAACACGTCAGGCCTCCAGAATTGAGCGGAAAATTTGAAACGGAAGCTCTTAATAGGAGTCTTAACTCTTAGTAATTGAGTACTCTTAACACTAAATTTCCAGGTTCCTTCTACATACTCTGGTATTTGCAGGACACAGTGTGATGCTAAAAAAATAATACTTGTGTTTTATTATTCCTTTCCGCCATTTGTTTAATATGTTATTTCATTTCATTTACATACATTTTTAGGTGTACATGAACAATGAGAGCAGCCCCCGCTGCCTGCATAAATGGCAGCCGCACGAAGGCAAACCCTTAAGCTGTTTGTTTTTCTTGGACAATCATAAAAATTATAATACTGAGTAAGATACTTCATTATATAAATGGATATATTGTCTATTGTAGCTATTATTACTGACCAGGCTGTTTTTAATTAAGTAAAATTTGTCATGGCCAAAACTGAATTATCGATAAAAGTAAGCCAGCATCAAAAATAAATATAAAAAGTAAATTTGATCTAGACTAAATCTATGAATGAACTCTTGCATTGTCAATAAAAGTATATTTGTTAGGGTAGTGAAAATATAGTTTGTAGTAATTATATTTTATTGTAAGTAATTGTATTTATCAATATATACTTTTATTACATAAGGGAAATAAATTTTACATTTTTAAATATAAGTTAATAATAAAAAATACATTTAAAAAAACACTCTTCCGAGGGTGAGACAAGGGTCAAAGCCATCGGTGGTTAGGGCTCAAGAAAGAGGAGCCGCCTTCTACATCCGGTTTTTTATTATTATTAATTTATTAAAACTTACAAAAGTCAATGTAATGAAAATCGCACTATATGGTCACTTTGCCATTACTACTTATCAATTTTGTTTCAGCGTTCAATTCTGGAAATTCGCCGTCACAGGAGCAGACAACAACACATCGATAAAAATCTGGTCCTGCAAGTCCTGGGATTGCCTCCAATCTATAATATTCTCTCCGTCTCTCACTGACGACACCCTAGGTATGAAGGCGATGCTGGACGCCAGTGCCAACTACCTGCTGCTGTCGGACTTCAAGACGAGGTGCCTGTACGTGCTGAACATGGCTCGTGACGGCGAGGATAGTACGGCCTACTGCAAGAGTATTTCGGAGTTTTTGTTGCCCTATCCCGTCTTGAGTTTTTGTATTGTTGATGCTGGTGAGTTTTGTATTAAGTTAGATTTGAAATGTGCTTTGAATTATACTTGATATTGGAAATAGAAATGAAAGTACATATATATATTTTTTAAACTTTTTAAATTGTAAAAAAATTGTATGCATTGCATACAATTTTTTGGGACATTGCGTGTGGAGTGGCTCGACTCCGCACTTTGGCTTCTTGCCAGAGTGTGGTAATGCAAATAATTTACTTCCTCGACTGGAAATCGAATCCACAATTGTCGCGTTTATAGCTAGACTCTGGCTACCCTACTTTGTGCAGGATATATAAATAAATCTGGGTTTTTTTTATCTCTGCACTTGTATATAGTTTAACAATTTCTTTTAAGATGAACAACAAGTTAAATGCGAGTCGAGCTGCGACGACCCCTACCACAGGAACGGGTCGGGCGGCGACGCGGGCGACTCGCCCGACGACTACGAGATACATCATGAAGTGAGTTTATTTTTTGCAAACTAAATTATATGAGCTTTAGAGAAACTTAGCTATAGGGAAACTTATAAAACTCACTCATTCAAGATATTGCATATTAAGTGGCAAATAACATAAAAACAGAAAGTGCGCAAAGTAGTAGTTTATATCAAATGGATTAACATTATATAATGATACCTATATTAGCGCATTTACCAAACTTTTCAGCTTTATAATATTAGTATATAGATATCCTTTTTGTTAATACCGTATATAATGTCAAAACTACATTACGCCAACAGGAGGAGGTCGTGGGCTCGTGCGGGGAGTGCGAGGAGGGCGGTAAGCGAGTGCGCGTGCGCCTTTACATAGTGCAGCCCAAGGGCCTGCAGGAGGGCGAGCTGGTGTACGCGCCGCCACACCCTGCACATGCCCCGCTACAGCCTAAGCTGCGAGGTGGGATTGTATTTTAAGCTTCTTCTTCCTCCTGGCATTAATCCACTTAGCACGGTCTTTTGTGTATTGCATGTATTTTTAGCTTGTATTATCGATTTTAAATGTTGTTTTCGTTCATAAGAATTAAGATTGATCTCACAGTTGAGAGCAATTTATAAATACGGGCCTATTAAGTAAGTAAGGGCCTAACATATTGAGTGATGGCACTCAATAATGTGTTTTGTTTTTGAGTTTATTTTCATTAGGTCGAGCTGTAACAAACTATGTAATCTAAGAATCTGTATTTGAACTACTTGTAATAAATGTATCCTCATGAAAGTTGGCAATGATATGTAGCTTATATATTATTGTATTAACGAGCAGGTGTGATGATGGAGCCTGAACCCGAGTATTGGAACTCTTCAGCAGTTACTAGAAAACCATTTGAGATTAGGCTCATACAATTTATGACTCTGAGCTATTCTCATATATTTTGTGATTCTATTCTTTAATTATTTATTGACACACACTGATTTTAATGAAAGAGACATACTATTCATAATCATTATTATTAACAGTCTATTGTAATTTATTAAAATTAAATTACAGTAGTACAGTTATCAATTAATTATTTATCTACTTGTATATCATTTTTTTCTATTGAACATTAATTTTAACACAGAATTAGAAGATCTAACCCTAGAAGAGGGTTCAGAAGCGAGCGCAATGCCGTCCAGCATCCTACAACAGCAAACACAACAACTCAAAAGTCTTCTCATGAGGTCGCAGGTTTGTATTCAAATATATAATAATAACTAATAACCTTTCAAAAGCACTTTTTGTTCAATCGTCAAATCAATATGTTATGACGGCAGTTCTGCTTAGAAGCTCGGCAGCTTTAGGTAGTTCGATTAAAAATATTTAGGGAAGCACTTATTCAGTATACTGCTGTGGCTAGACAAGTTGGAGCATTAAGTTTCACACAATACACAAAGTTCAGGATTTAAGGGTTTTGTTCAGATACTGCTTAAATTTTTTAAACGGTGTAGGTTCTTATTAATTCCTATTTAGACATAATGACAACATACACACATATTATTATAAATGATTAGATTTTTTTAATTTTACGTTTTTCTCGTTTCAGACTCAACCAGGCAGTTTGATTGGTCAACGTCCAGAATCACCTTCAACTCTACCGCAATTAAATCTTATGACCCCTGATGCGTTCAGGTACGCCTTTATACGGAATAAATATAACTTAAATATAATTTCACTCTGGGCTGGGGAATTATATTATAATTTTATTTTCTTCTCCCGACAAAAGTGTTGAGCTCCGCCACTCAAAATGGGGCGTAAAATAAAGAAAGGATATCTTGATATTAAATTCACTCTATTACTGTACTGTAAATAAATTTGTAATAGTTAATATTGATAATCGTCTAATTGACATCTGAGAGAGATTTTGATTGTGATATGACATTTGCTTAATAAAATTTCAAGGTTTTCAATAATTATGTATTATTTCACAGTTCCCCAGGCAAGAGAGAGGATGACGACCCTCCTCTATCAGCTACACCAGAGATTATTAATAAGCCCAGAATGTCTACTGGAGGTACAATATTATTTTGTTTTTTCATTATTTTCACTTTATTTTAATATTCACTTCCACGTCATCTTAATTTTATATTAAAGTGCAAATTATATTAAAATTGTAAATTAATTTGGGAACTTATAAAAAAATAAATTAACGGAACCATTCCAAACACGCTAACTTGATTCCTACTACCGTTTTATTTTTGTTTTATTATTATTATTTACCTTTTTTTATTGTGTTCATAAAGATTGTAAATTCTTGTAAATAAGCTAGAAAAAAATAATGTGATTTTTGCTTAGGTGTAACAGAAGATCAAGTAGTACAAGTGGAGGGTAAAACCTCTGGAGGATCGAGTCCCAGTCGTGAAGTGCAACAAATAATGTCTCATAACGATCATCCCTTCTATAAAGATATGGTAATAAAATCAGTATTTTTTATTCTCTTTTGGCTTGTGCTATTTCATTATATTACTTTATCTTCTATTTAATAGAAATAATGAAACAACATAACATATTTTAAGTACACGATGACGTAACTCAGACCGACTATATTCGCTAAATAGCCTACCTCGATAAATGGACTATCCAACACAAATATTTTTTAATTCGATTTAATTACTTCTGAATTTTTCGCGTTCATTTTATTGCAAGTTCGAAACATTGTGTGATGACTTTCACTCAACACGGGACTTTGTCTTGCAAAAGTGAGAAAATGAAAATTATTCATTTCCCCAAGTGATAATATAACCCACAACCATCGCGTTTATGTTCTGATGCTGATGCACTTCCCTACAATAGTAAAAATTATAGAAATAAGTTTCTATATTTCTTCTTTATCTTGTATCTTAAGTAAATATATTGAAATCAGGATTTCTTTATATATACAAAAATGTATATTTAAGATAATACACAGTCAACCTGGGTAACTTTGATAGATATGGACGATATTTTACACTATATCTGTCTTAAAATTTAAAGCACATTGCAAAAGTGTTTCGGTTTTACTAGTGTTCTCATATTACTTTCCACCTATGGAAAGGTCTATGGTCTCCGGTTATGGACCTGAGTATTGTATTGTTGTATGGTCCCACTGTCAATGTTACCCGAACGAATCAAAGTAACTCCGATTAAGTTTAGAATATATATTTTTTTGTTGTATTGCCAAAATTGTGTTGAATAATAGAAATATTTTATGTACCTGAATGATGAAGTATGCATATATTTTCTTAGCTATATGCCACATAGAACAAACAGGCTTGTTAGTTTTTTTAAATGTTTATTTGCTTATATGTATGTTTTACTAATATTTAAACAGGAAGAGGAAGAGGAGGAGAAGCAAGTGACCACACCAGGGGAGCAGGCGGCGGGCGGAGGTGTGAGCGAGCCGCTGTTCGCGCCCGAGCTGTACACTTCGCCCGAGAAACCTAAGCTTACGCATTCTAGTATGGTTATTTTTTTATATTTTATCCCCTTAATGCTTTTGTACTTCATTGATCTTTTCCGGATTATATAAAAATATATCCTTGAAGAACTATTAGTAATTTGAAACATTTTTAAAACATTTAAAATTAATGGCTTTATAAATTTTTATTTAAATATTCTTACAATATCTTAAATTTGCAGACAGCGAAACATCATGGCCGCAAATATCTCTCGCTCAAATAACCGAAGCGAACCAGCGCAAAGCGTCCAGCGAGAAGTCGAGCACGCAGTCGCTCAGCGCCCCGCTCTCCACCGCCATAAGCGCTCCACTCAACGCTCCTTTAAGTGCTTCGCTCAACGCTCAATTGAGCACTTCGCTTAACGCTCCTTTAAACACTTCGTTCAACGCTCAATTAAATACTTCAGTCAACGCTCCGTTGAGCAATTCGTTTACAACACCTTTAACCAGTTCGCTTGCAACGTCGCTTGGAGCGTCTGTTCCACCAGTGGTTGCCGTCCCCCTCCCTACTCCTCCACCCGCTCCTGAGCGAATTGAGCGAATTGTGGTGGATGAAGCTACCAAAAATAAATTGGAATCTTTGGAACAGAAATTAGATAAATTGACTGGTAAGGTTTTTTATTTTTCATGTTTCACGCTGTATTCCGTACATAGCAGGGAAGGTAGAGGTTACCTGGGAACCTAGTTAGTAATAGTTAATACTCCGTATCTATTAGACACTTCCGTTTTTTACTTTCCGTTTCGTGTTTGTCTGATTCTTTTCGTCAATTTTGAAGGCATTGATTGCCTTTTCAGTAGTAAAATTTTGTTTGAAAACTGATGTTGAAATTTATGATATATACATATATTTTTGATTTCTTTACATCAACATTTTTATAACGCAATGAATGAATGAATGAGTTATAGAGTATAGTTAAACTTTTTCTATATTCCATGCATCCCTGCTGTGGTCTGATAGGTAATTCATAAAACAGAGCGTCTTTCGGCCCACCTGCACATTGCGTGGAAGTAAATAAAAAAAGTTGACTTTATAATATATTTATTCACAGAAATAATAACAAGTCAATCGCGTGAGCTGCGCTCGCTGCGCGGCGACGTGTGTGCGCCGCGCGCGCAGCTGGAGGAGGCGTTGGGCGCGCACGGGCAGCGCGCCGCCGCCGCCGTGGACGGCGCCATGGCAAAGGGGTGAGCACTGCGACTTTCTTATTTCATTTGCTATAGCTCCACAACAACTTTATGACATGCGTATTTTAGGGATAAACTTTAATAGGGACGACCGTTCCCGGGGGCCACTACCCCGCGAGCCCACTCACAGCGCTTAGTGTCATTAACTGAGTCAGTTTGTGTACGACACACACGACTATGTATTCGTGATTCATAAACTTCATAAATTATTTGTCGGGCTATGCAATCAAATGATCCTTAATCATCATGCCCTTATTATAAATACTATTCCTTTTAAGGTAGAAGTTTTATCATTTAGAAAAGATTATTTAAAAGTAACAATGTAACTTCTAATTAACTAAAAATGGTTTACTACAACCGTTTAATTTTTTTTAATCACTTAATAATGAATGTTAAAACAATTTTTAGAATGCTTTTCTTAAATATGTGTTTTGTATTCAATTTTTTGTGTTTAAAATTAAAGTATTAATTTGAATTGGCAAACCAAAATTCTGGTGATACTGTGCCGGGTGGTATCTTTATTTTATTCATGACGCATGTACACAGAATTCTAAATGTCACAACATTCTATATATTAAACGTAACTGTACATAACTTCCAGATGGGAGCGTATCTCCCGTCTCGGCGAAGCAGCATCAGCAGCGGCAGCAGCAGCAGCTGGTGCTGGTGCGGCGAGAGCTCTGGAACCGCTGGCACACGCTTTACAACACGAACTGGCAGCTAAAATATCAGCTACTGACAGATTGTTACATGATAATATTGAGAAACTCGCGACTAGCAAGGTGATTATGATCACGTTGATATATTCATATTTCTTTCTAAAAATTCATTCCTCATTCGTTTACTCATACCATACAGTCAATCATTCATACACTCAGTCACATGTAGAGTTTTGCTACACTTTTTTGTAACAGGTACATAGTCTGTAGTGTTTGATAAGTCTCACTCTATTAGTATTAGTCTCACTCTATTAGTATGAGTCTCAGTCTATTAAGACACCCTATTATAATATTCCCATTAAGACATTTCCGTCCCTCATTTTTCACGGCTTAATTGATGCACAATATAATTGAGTTCAATTTAATTTATATGATATAAAAAGCACTATTTATTTTACTCAAATACACAAAAAAATGCTTGTTTTGACCATTACATTGTTATAACTTGTAATATATTCAAACAGTAAAAACAAAACTTTTAAAACTTTCCAGACGGTAATGGAACGGTTGAGCACGTCAATAGCAACCTCCCTCACAGAGATGGTGCGGGAGTCGTTCAGGGCGGCGTTGTTCGAGAGCGTAGTTCCCGTCATGGAAAAAGCGCACGCGCAGATATTTAGACAGATTAATCATACGTTCCAGGCTGGCACTAAAGAGTGTATGTTTTTGTTTATTTATTAGTTTCACGCTTTTTTTAGATATAGCAGAATACGCTAATTGTAACCTATTTTTAAGGCACCCCGTTCCCCATCTCGCTATAAACTATTAGTTTTTTGAAGCATAAGGCGTTAAGGTTAAAAAAATAAATACAATTATTTATAGGCGGATAGATTTGTTACTCAATCTTTTTAAAGATAAGATACCATTCCACTCTTGCACCTCACAAGTTGACCCCCTCCATGGGTTGCCTGGAAGAAATCTCGTCTACTAGACGAGATTTCTTGTCTTTACGAAATCTACAAACAAAATTTATGACTATATTTTTTACTTACGATGGGTCGTAGTTAGGCTTTCTGAACTTTTGCGCATTGTTCATTCGGAATTCTAACATACAATCTGCACAGCCTTCTACAGCTAACTTCAGAGCGTTCACTGAAATGTCGAACGTACTATATAACTACTACTACTTATTGTACAATAACAAATCATTTCATCAATTTCTAGTCGCAGCCAACACAGAGGCAGCGGCTCGTGCTGCAGCGGAACGGGGAGGTGCCACCGCAGCGGCCTCTCTACTTCGTGCTTTGGAAAGACACTCGGAAGTGCTGGCTTCCAGTACGGTGGAACCGCACCGGTATGCGCATCAGATAAAGGAAGTTGTTCATGGGTATGAATGTCATTTTTGTAATAATAGATTTTAATTTATTTTTTAAGTTAATTATTTTAATGGTTATCAAAATACTAACATTGTAATGCTAAATCTTTGTTGGTTGAATGGTCTTTTCTCAGGAATAATACTTAATTTATCGAGGAACGCTGTAGCCTTATTACATCAGTCTTGGTATAACCCACTATATCCTCGGTAAAAGATACATTTCAAACTGACAAAATGCAATACAACATTTATAGTTATTATTTGTTAAATAGAAATCACAATTTAAAAGAATCCCGTTGAGTTTCTTGCGCCGGTTCTTCTAACGCATATTAACTTTAGTGAACTGGTGGTATATTATTTGACCTTCTAAAAATGAAGCTTGTAACTTCTTACTTTGAATAAAATCATTTGACCAAGAAGGCAAACCCTCAGATCCTAACTAAATAAATATGCTACATTTAAGTATTGTTTAAAGTTTTTATATTTACTTTAGGTTAATCCTATTATGTATTAAAGTTTTTAATGAGAAACATATTTCTTTCTTTCCAACAGAGTACTAGAAAAGGAGGTGGTATGGTGGCGCGAGCAAGCGCGCGCGGTGCAGGCCTCGCGCGCACACTCGCCCGCCACACCCGCTGCCGCGCCCTCCGTCGCTGACCGGCAGGTACGCTGGTTCGAGTACTATCGATTAATTTATGGCACTTTTTATTATTACTTGGCTTAAATTTTAGTGTCGTGTTAATGATAATAGGAATTATGAATTCATTAATGAACTCGGTTTCTTTTAGTTAACGTTTGTATTAGGTAATAATAAGGAGAGTATATTAGCAAAATCTCTACATCTACTACAATCAGTTCATTTCTAGAACATACTTTAAAGAAAGAAGATAATGTCTTTATATGATATCAAACATAATAATACTATGGCTATAGTGCTTTATATAAATATAGGTCGATGAACACTTAATTATATAAAAGAGATGAAAGGGTACTTTTTGTAAGAGACACACTCATATAATTGGATTGCTTTAAATTTAATAAATTCTTTTTGCGTTCTATTGCAACTGAAATAAACATGGTTTGATGTAATGGGTGACTTTTAATATTAATTGTTAAATGACGATAGATGTTTTTGTATTTCAAACATACAGCAACATTCGTTTTTAACACTCAAAACAAAACCCTCTATATAAAACTGAGTGATAAGTGGAAGGATACTGTAATTCCAACTTTTTTTAATCAAAAGCATGTTTGTGACACAATCTTATAATTAATGAAGCTTAGTTTTTTATTTTTTCCTTACAGAACAATTCGTCAGTTGAGGTAATAATTTCACTCATTTTAATATATTCATTATTTAAGTACACAATAAATATTATTTAGTCATAAATAGTATAAAAATAAATATTTTTTGAACAATTTCAGAGAACTCGTAATACCAGAAACTGTGTTCAAGAGTCATTGACTTTGCTCAGAGTATATATCTTATATTGATATTTGTTGTGTAGTACTAAAGTATGAATATATAATAAATCGTATGAGTATATAGAATTTTATGATAATTTATTAGGTTTATAGTGATTTAGATAGGTAATTTCGTTTGATTCTTTATTAGCTACTGTTGTTACTATTCAAGTAAACTATTTAATGTAATTGAAAATTAACAGTAAAATGTTAAAGATGCACAACATACAGAGAGATATACTAAATTACAACTGCAGGGAAGATTGGAATTTATGAAAGGTAAAAGATTTTGTTAAGATTATTTCTAGTATTTATAATTATTAGAGAAAAAAAATTGAAATTTCGTATTTAAATATTATATATAAATTAAAAAACAAAAACTAAATTTACAAAAAAAACTGTGTTTTGATTTAAAATAAATTTAAACAAAAGTAAAAAAATACAACTAAAGTAAAATATATATCGCCGCCGGACTTTGCCTTTGCCTCTGCTTTGCTAGAGCATGATAAAACAATTCATATCCTCGAGTTACCATTCGATATCGAACCCTGCCCTGTCATCCTGTCAACCTGTCTCGTTTACAATCACACTACCTATTCCTATTCTTGCGAAAAAAATGAACGATAAGAGAAATATGGTAAGTTTTATGGGCGCCATGCGAGTACAGACTTGTGTAAGTATACTGTAACGTATATTGGAAGATAATTGTGTTGGGGCATTGTGCGCAAGTTTCAGTATCGTTCTACCCACCGACAGACGATAATTGTAGAATAATTTAAAATTATTTACAGAAATGAGCCATATCTTTGGCAAATAAAAAGTAGACTACCATCACACGGATAAAAAAATAAGCTCATGTGAGTTTTAAGTTTTTTTGTCGCTAAAATAAAGCCAACTAATGGCATTGCATCATCCATAGCATAAAACAACACAGCCGGTAGCTCACTTTCATGAAATTATATTTAGTAGCTCGTTGCATGTACAAATACCATTAACATGATATTTGTGCAAGCATGCTTGAGCCGTTTGTGGTTGTCTCCGATATACGTGTATATGTACAAGTCTCCGCTTGCACAGGCATATCGTTATGTGTATGGCCGGCTTTAGTACGAATACGATTGATATCCTCCACAATAAAACGAGTTGGTCTACAGGCTTTAAGTGGCTGCTCTTGAGAGCTATCATGGCATTGACGTATATTTATAAAAAATCACCTAAAACATTAAAAAAATAAAATAGGCGACGTTTTTCAAATGGACTCCAGCGTCAGGTTCTGTTCATATATAAAAATTAAACGTCAGGAACATCACATGTGGAGCTCTAATGCCCAGCTAAACTAAAAGAATTATATATATATAATTCTTTTGCTTTATCTTGCTCAGTTTGATGAATATCTTTTGTTGACGTTTAAAAATAGACACCAGATCAGACAAGCACGACCCTCTGACACCATATTTTTAATCGAAGATCAAATTATATCTTTAGATAGAAATTGAACATAAAGCGTAATTTTATAACAAAATACTGACAATCTCAAATTTTCGCTCATGATCTATTATTTTTTTTTATAGATAACTAATGCGCTCATAATCTTCGTGTCTTTAAATAGATTTTTCCCAGTAAGTAGTCGGTATAAAGAACGCCACCCTGCCCCCCAGATGCAGGTGAGCCAGATCCAGTCGCTGCTGATGAGCGGTGACGTGAACGGCGCGTTCCAGCTGGCGCTGTCAGCGTCGGACCTGGCGCTGGTGGTGGCGGCTTGCCGCGCCGCCGACCCGGCGCGCGTGTTCGGGCCGCCCGCTCGCCTCAAGCAGCACGTGCTGCTGTCACTCGTGCAGCAGCTCGCCGCAGACATGACCAGGGACACGCACCTAAAGCACAGGTACACACATTCATAATAACACATCCAATCACGCCTATAACTTTAATGTTTTTTTTTTTTTCAATATTAATTTTCAAACGTAAAAATAATATTTCACAGGTATTTAGAAGAAGCAGTCATGAACTTAGACACAACTAACCCTGTCACCCGGGAGCACCTACCCATAGTGATCCGAGAATTACAAAAACAAATCTTAAACTTCCTGAATTCGAACCCTGGACACGCCCTCAGCAGACAGTTCCGAATGCTACTCATGGCTACCGATTCACTGGTGAAAAACACTGTTTGACCACGGCCCTGCTGCCACTGCCCGTGCCTATACCGGACTATAATACAGTGATAATGACACTATATACTGATAGTAAACCAGTAAACATGATAGTGATTGTGATTAGTGATTGATGATTGATTGAGGCACCATCTCTGAGAGTCTCTGAGAGAGATGGTGCCTCAGTACTGTCAATTATAAGAAAGTCTGATTGTTTGCTTTTTACTGTTTTGACGTACATTTAATCTAGTGTATATGACAGGTGCCTCGTATAATTATATTTATTGTGATGTTTTTTTTAAATGATTCCTATTATTATTGCTATGTCTATGAATGAACAGTAAATAGCCATAAGTTAATTTATAATCTCCATCTTATATGATTAATAAATAAAGAAATTGTGAACAAATAATGAACAAAAATAGCTATTATAGTCATCAGTATTGAATTTCTTAAAATATATTGTAAAAATTAATAAAAAAACTTGTTTATCGCTTGTTGGTTAAACTATAAAAAAAATATTTCTGATTCATCTTGATTAATATTATTGGATGAGACATTTAGACATTTTCTTCTAAAAAAATGTCTCAGAAAATCTAATATTTGAGTATCGATGGTACAAAATTTAAATCCTAAATTAAAATGTTATCTTTAGATTTGTTGTACATTAATAGATAATTATTGATGCTGTATTATTTTACATTAAAAAAATTATGCTTTTATGAATATCTTTGAAAATATTGTGTACTAGCTTTGACCCCTTGGTCAAATGAAAATAACTACAAATTCTATTGGACATATAAGACATTTTATGTGCTTTAGGTACATTGGGCTATGTGGAAACGATTAAAGTGATATCATATGATGTCAATATCATCATATGGCCTCAAGGCCATCGTGGCGCAATGGCACAATGATGTGGGTTCAATCCCCACTCGAGAGAACGAATTATTACTTATTGATATTTTAATTTCTTCACTCTGGCACCAAGGCGAGAAGCCCGGCGTTCAGTTCCACCATTCAACACGCAATATCTCGAAAAATTTTGCGGAAAGTGTGGAAAGAAGGATCTTAACACTAAGATCCCAGGTTCCCCCTTCCTTTGTCATTTTCTCTATTATGAAATTGGAATGCATAAAAAATACGTAAAGGTTCTTAGTTTCAGGATTTGAACCTGTACCTACCTGATAAAACATTGTAAAATCTGGGCTAAAAGCATAATATGACAAGTTGAAGATAAATTCTACTGTTTGTCCTATAATAGGTATTTAACTGATATAGTATAAGTTCACTTACTTGAAAAAGACTATGTAACATTATTACTATTAAATATATTTATTAATAATATAACTGTAATGTTAGTATAATGGGAGTGTTGATGTAATTGAAATATAAAGTTTATTAGATTTTTCCCAAAAAAAAAATGAAAACTACTGTAAAATAATTTAAATGCATTCATAATTGCTACTAAATTGTAACGTCATAAGTTGCCTACTATAACTCGTTTTTAAATAACATACAATGAAAGTGACCTAATCTAAAAATCCCTTTCTAACATTCTTTGGTGACTTCTCTCAAAGTTATGTCATTTTCATATAGAGGTGCGATGTAATATATGATGCTATCTATATTGCTTTAACTGCTTATAATTTTTTGAAAATAAACTGTTTTACATCTATTTTAAATTTTGATCAACACTTCTGTTATAGACTTTGATTATTATTAGACTGGTGTTACTTTTGAACATCATATATAAAAAAAAGAAGGACTTGCATTTTTTTATGCAAGATCGGTCCTTTTTCATTATATTATACTGTAATTTATATGAGATGTATGTATATTATTAATAGTATTTAAATATTTGATTGAAAAAAAATGTTTTGTTTATTGTAATATGTGCTTTGTTAGTTATTTTGAAAATTAAACGACGAATACTCAACTATTCAATTTGATTATATGTATTTGTTTTTATTTTATTTAAAATTCCCATACATAAGTAATAATTTTTGCGTTATTTTATTTTGAATTATAATAGTTACCCCGGCAGTCTTGAGTTAATATGGATAATTAATGATTTTTCTTTGATTTTAAGATATTTTTTTCTCCTCTTTCTTTTTTTGAGTATGATGATGATGCTTGTACTTTTTATTTGCAATTCACACATTAATATTCTTAACGGTTACTTCAAAAAATCTAAAAGAAAAACGAACGTCTATCGATCGATCAATCCCTCCCCTAAAATGTCCCAGCCTTGAATTAAAAAGTGAAAGGTGCCTTGTCAAAACAATAGCATAATGAAAATAATTTAATAAACAATGGAGAATAATCACTAAATTAAAATTCTAGCTCATCGTATTGTCTTTTAAAAACAAAAAATACGTGTGCAAAAATTATTTTGATACGTCTATTAGTTTTTGAGATATTGTCCTTTAAAGTAAGCGCGCGACGCGAGATTCCGTCGGGCCGTAACTGACCCGTGTGACGTCACTAGTCTGACAGAACTATCTTGCTCAGTTCGTCTTCCTTCACGCGCAGTTTCACTACGAATTTAGTTTCGTTTAATAAATAATATATAGGTATATTTTTAAAATCTTTTTTTTTCACATACATAATGTAATAGCGAGCATTGTATTTTAAGATATTGAAGTTTGATATTACTTTGTCAAAAAAACAGTTCTATCCTGCTCGGTTTCATGGCGTGTTATACCGAAATCTTTAGCTTTGAATATTTTTATTGTAGTATCGATACCAGAAAGCTTCATTGTTTCCAACAACACTTGGTTTAGCTCGGGCGTTACTACAAACTTAATCAGTACTTTAATGGAGAGACTAATCAGAACTTTGATGGACGCATACAGGAAAAAAAAGGAGAGCTCTGCATTAGACCTTTGCGGCCTTTTTAGATTTGCAGAAGGCCTTTAACTGTGTGCCTCGTCAATGTATTTGAAGGGCATTGCGATCCAAAGGGATCCCTATTGAGATTATCAGAGATATGTACCACGATCCCGCTTTGCGATTCGCGATGGTTAGGACTGCTGTTGGCGACACCAAACTCTGTAGATCACAGTAGGGGGTTCACCAAGGCTCGGCTCTAAGTTCGTTCTTATTTAATGTAGTGTACTATCACGGCTCACATCCAGGACCTGCCTCCATGGCGGATGATGTGTGCCGATGACATTGCACTCATTGAAGAGAACCAACTGATGCTGGAGCGTAAAGTGAACCTCTGGAAGGGTGCGCTTGAGAACGGCGGTCTTAAACAAAATGTGTCGAAGACCGAATATATAGCCTGAGGGAGCCCGGACTCGAGCACTGTCCTTATAGGTCCTGAGCCAGCCGTTAAGTTAGAAAAGTTTCAAGTACCTGGGATCCGTTATGCATGAGTCTGGAGGCATCGATCACGATGTCCATGGCTGATTAAGCGCTGCCTGGACCAAATGGTGGGAGGTTACTGGTGTGGTCTGCGACCGCAGAATACCACCCAAGCTCAAGGGGCTGATATATAAGAGCATCATCTGACTGGTTCTATTATACGGCAGCGAATGTTGGCCAGCACTATCTCGGCACGCTGAGGAGCTTCCCGTCACGGAAATGAAGATGCTGAGGTGAATGGGCGGCGTAGCGCGGTCTGACGCATACGTAACACATTCATTCGAGGTAGTTTTGGGGTCCATGACGTAGCGGATAAGCTTCAAGAGCGTGGCCTAAGATGGTATGGCAACGTTGCGCGTTGGCGTAGGAACTATGTCGGACGCAAGTGCCTTGCTATACCAGTGCCTCAGGCAACATTCGGATCCCACGTTTGAAGAACTCCTTGTCTTTTGAGACTATCCACGAATCAACCCAATTTTTGGTATCTTCATAAGATGTGAACCGCTGCTCCACCAGAGCGTGCGCCATGGACCGGAACAGGTGATAATTCGACGGTGCAATGTCTGGTGAATATGGCGGGTGGAATAACACTTCACAATCAAGTGTTTCCAAATACTTTTTCACGGGAGCTGCAACAAGTGGACGAGCATTATCATGCAGAAGAATAATTGTTTCGTGTCTATAATAGGATTGAGGGCGTTTATTCTTCAGAGCTCGGTTCAATCTCATCAATTGTGTTCGAAAGAGGGTTCCGTTTATTGTTTCGCTCGGATTAAGCAACTCATAATACACTACACCCAGCTGATCCCACCAAATACATAGCATGAGTTTTTTTGCGTGAACATTCGGTTTTGCTGTCGATGTTGACGCGTGGCCAGGTAATCCCCATGATTTTCTTCTTTTTGGATTATCATAATGTATACATTTCTCATCACCACCAGTTACACCAGTCACGATACGATTTAAAAATCCCTTTTTCTTATGTCTAGCTAGCAATATTTCACTTAAGCATAATCTGCGTTCAATATCTCTCGGCTTTAATTCGTACGGAACCCAATTTCCTTGTTTATGAATCATTCCTAATGATTTTAAACGATGTGATACTGCTTGCTGAGTGACTTTTAATGTAAGAGCAAGTTCTTTTTGTGTTTGAGATGAATCTTCCTCCAAAAATTCCTTCAATTCTGCATCCTCGTAAATTTTTGGCCTTCCACTAGGATCTTTGTATTCTACGTCAAAATCGCTGTTTTTAAACTTATGAAACCACTCACGACACGTTCTCTCACTCAAAGCATGCTCACCATATATGCTTCTACGAGCAATCGATGCGCCTCAGCAGCAGATTTCTTTAAATTAAAGAAGTAAATTAATATTTCCCGCAAATGACGCCTACTTGGCTCAAATTTGGACATTTTCAACTACCAAAAATTATATTTTACCAATATGAAGTAAATTATATTAGTAGGTTATGTTGTTCTCGAATGACCAAAGTAATTAATATTAGGTTATCATCTGCGAAAACTAACGGACACTATGTGCCGCGCCATCTACAACAAAACGGCGGAAACTTATTTGTACACCTAATATTATATTATTTTCACTTATAAAACAATCTTACTACTTTGAACTTGAATATAAAGTTTGGTACTTTTAACGCAAATAGCGTTACCTACAATATGAAACTAGTTAGGTTAGGTTACATTACAGTTTTAAATAAATAATTTCAAATAAAATAACATAAGATAGTTATTATCTATACCCCAAATTGACATAATATTACTAGTTAGACAACAAAACTTATCTTCGCATTTTTACTCCTTGCATTTCTGCGGCGATGAAATCACTATTATTCGATAAATAATCGGCAACCATAAATCCATCTATTACGCGTAGGTTATCCGATTGCCCTTTTTCGAATCCCTCATCCATTTTAATTAATTAGATTGACACTTTAGCACAGGCAAGTAACAAACAAACAAAGTACTGCGCGAGATCTCCTAACTATCACCGGCGACTAGCGAGTTGTAAGACCAGTGACGTCACCGCCGGCCGTGGACTGTTAGCGGCATTTGAAATTTTTGCAAACTTCAAATGCCTGTAGAATCACAACTACTTGGTTGTTTTTAATGAAACAAAAACTAGTGTATTTTTATACGTAAAAACTTTACTGTAACGAACTTTGAAGCATTATTTCATACCTATTACCATTCCTCATTATGTAAGTTTTGTTTTTACGAATTTTGTTTTTGTTTGAAAATATAGAGCGGTCATTTTACAGTCATATAATGTACTGCACGTTAATTTTATAGGTAGTTTGATATCATTTTATGGATTTTGTACAGTGTTCTTTTAATTTTAAAACATGCTATAGTAACAGACTATGCTTCATAAGAATAGCGGATTATGTCTAACCAGAGTTTTTACTGTAAACGCGACAGTTGTGGGATCAATTCTCAGTTGGAGGAATAAGTTATTTTTCCCCGTTCTGGTAACATGACAAAACGCAGGATTCAATTTACGGTACGCAGGCTCTGCTGTCCCTCACCTCGTCCACCGTGGATCCTGTAACAATTTCATGATTGTCGGTCAACTGGAAAGTGACTTGAGATACCTAAATGGTTTTGTTGTTTCTTCTTTTATGGCTATTAGACGTGCCAGTTCAGTACAACTTATTTCGCTAATGCCACGCAGAGTGGAAAAGAAAGATATTAAATATAAATAAAGTACCATTCAAAAGACTAAATCAACCTGGTCGAAATAATGATTTTGAGAGATGGACAACAAACTAATCCTATTAAGTTTTCGTAATACCTACCTACCGTAATGAAAATGTCTCAATCTGTACAATATAATAAAAGTTTATAGGGGGTAGAGTTGAAAAAATAGAAACATCAAAACTTGATTCTAAGTACTTGTACTTGCTACTTGTACTGTACGTACAATTTCCGATTCCTCTAATCGATTAATCTAAAATTTACAAAGTTTTTCCACAATGTTTTCAAAGTCCAATCTAAGTCGTTCAAGATCAACTGGTTCCTTGGATTTTTCCAATAAATCCGATAAGTGTCATCGTTTGTGTGATTATCATAGTGATAATCATCGTCCAAGCGAATCTTCGTTCGACATTTGTCTTATAGCGGATGACCGCTCAGACATTTCATCTCTTGAAGATAGGAATGCTGGGAATGCAACGGCTGGAGTCAATGTCGAACGATTGTCACAGTTGGAACGTAAAATAAATAACCTTACAGGTGAGAAATGAGGAGCATGATTGACTTTGGTTTTGATTTTATGTTTAGTGCATCTTCTTAAGCGTAACGCAGGATGACCTCCAGCTAGATGGAGTGACGGCATTCGCAAAGCGGCTGGCGACGGCGTGATACGAAGAGCTAAAGATAGTGCTCAGTGGCGTGCCTAAAAAGGGGATTTGTAGTATTTAAATGTATCTACATACATCTGGCGCAGGGGCACAAGTGTGTGACTGTAAGCGCGACAGGTTGTAGATTCAATTCAAACACGAAGAAATGATTTATTTAATATTTTAATTTCCCCAATCGGGTTAAATTTCGCCATTCAACACGAATGCCAATGCCTTCCAAAATCCAGCGGAAAGTGGGGAACGCTAAAGTCTTAAGGGATCATTTCTTGGAGGGTTCTCCACACTAGGTTCCCAAGTTTCCTCTGCTATGTGGAGCATACAGTGTGAGACTATAAAGATGTAGGTATGTCTACTTTATAAATATGTCACTGAAAGTTAAGATTTTATTTTGGTATGCTTACAAGGTAACAAATATTAGGTATAGTTTCTTTCTGAGTGGAAAAAAAATATTATGAGTGGAGTGTATTGTATCAAGCATATGTAGGTTACAAAAATATTAAAAAGCGTAGAGATTCAGAAAATACCTTACGATTACGCACATCTTAATACTGGGTAAAAATACTTGAAAAATAATTTTAAATCTGTAGCAAAAACTATCACATGTTACAGACGTAGTACATGAACAGCATAATTTATTAAAGTCTTTAAAAGGAGAACTGATTACTTTTAAAGTATTATCGGCCACTTTCGCAGCATCAGATAAATCAGACTTTATTAAAGATTCCAATGAAACGTGAGTACTCATTATTTATTATTTTCGTTACTTCATGCTTTATTCTCCGCGGAACGAAGTACTCCCGAATTGCACTTTGTCGAGCGTCTTCAGCGCTCTGCTCAGATTGTAGACATGAAAATAATTACACTGAATGGTTGTCAACCTACAACCATCGGTGTAATATTTATTGATTTATTAGGAAATTCTATTAATTTTGTCATAATTTTAACTGACATCATTGTTTTGTAAAAAAAGAAATAAACTTCTTTGAAAACAATTTTAAATTATTATTTTTTTAACTTACTTATAACTATTGAATCCATTGCATTAAAGAAAGAATTTAACATTTGAATTCATTTTAGAGTCGAGGACTTAGGAGATATTGTAAATGAGTGTATTAATATCAAAAATGAGGATATTGGAGGTAAAAATCCTTTGAACACTTTAGAGCGACCGCAAGTGCAACGCACTGATCGGGAGATAGGAGATGTTCTCAACACGCTCTTGCAGAATGATGTAAGTCCTTTGTCTTTTATCTTTATAGCTGAACTAACTGTTTGCTTTAATAATGTGTATACCTAAGTACCTTAAACAATTGTAATTGTTATATTAAACATCTGCCTTTGTGTGGATATATTAATTATTCCTGTCTGGTACGCATTTTGGTTACTATACATTGAAATATACAATAATTTTAGTTTTCTAAGACATGATTTGCACACATATCATAGCTGTAAATTAGCAGTCAAAAATTCCAGGACCTCATAGACCGTATAACAACAGCAACAGCCTCCAGTGTAAGAGAAGCAATAAGCACGACGTTCTCAGAGACGTTCCCGGCGGCTTGCCTGCCCGTGCTGGAGCAAGCCCATCGGAGACTGCTGCAGCACGTCACTAGGACATTGGAAAATGCTTTCAGTGCACGTAAGATATACGGATCCATGTTCGAAAAACATTGTATAGTAACAATGTTTTTTATGTCGTTTTTAGGGTTCCGTACATAAAAAGGTAAAACCGGAACCCATATCACTTTCTATGTTTTTATAAAAACTACTTGAACAATTTTATTTTTATTATTATGTGTCTGTTTATAATCTATAATCTTTGGAAAATGTTTATTTTTTATACTATTAGATATTGATTTCGCATCAAAATACGTCGTTTGGTCTTAAATAATTTAAATAATTAAGTTTTATTAAGTAGTTCCGTAACTAAACGTATGTAGGTTATAATCTGTTTTTAACGACTTAGGTATCTACAACCACATGATAAGTAAAATAATAATTCATTTCTTTCGTTGTTTATCTCTTACAGTGGAAGCTGGGTCAGAGGGGCTGTTTAAGTCCGTTCATAGTACGTCTCGCTCTCTGCGTGCAGCGCTGGAGAAACATGAAGCTCTGTTGGAAAACACTAAAATTGGAAGCACATTCGATAACTTTCAGAATAGTTTGGAATCGTATGATTTTTTAAAATATATTATATTAAAATATATAAATAATGAAAATTATTTTAAAAACAAATTAATTAAATCAGCTTCATTGTTAAGACACTCCGTTTCCCACTTTCCGCCAAATGTTGGAGTCATTGCGTGTTGAGTGGCGGGACTCAACGCCGCGCTTTTGCCTGGACACCAGAGCGAAGAAATTGAAATATAAACTCAGATAAATACTTCATTTCCTCGAGTGGGGATCGAACCCACAACCATTCGGTTTTACAGTCACTCTTTGTGCCCCTGCGCCACGACTGGCCTCAACAATTATTTTAGAATTTTTTTTAAAATAATACAAATCCGTATTTGCTTTAAATGGTTTTACCTGCATGGTAATTCGAAGCTGTCGACAGACATATCTTACTAAACTAAACTAAAAATGTCAGAGAACGATGAAGTAGAT
The DNA here is from genome assembly GCA_013403645.1 of Heliconius nattereri. NCBI lineage: Eukaryota > Metazoa > Arthropoda > Insecta > Lepidoptera > Nymphalidae > Heliconius > Heliconius nattereri. Next base: position 964,668 of record JAAIXI010000230.1, read on the forward strand.
ACATGATATAAAAGATGCGCTATTAATATTACAATAGGTTTAATTAAAGTCCTAATTGTAATACTGAATTGTAGGATTCTTAAAAATGAACTAAAGGAGTGGCGTGAGAAATTGGCGATTATGTTATTACCGGAGAAACAAGAGGAATGTAACTCAACTAATATGGAGCCAGATTCGGCTAGTGATGTCGCATCATATGCTGCTAGTAGTTCTCCACAGCGAGCTGATTTTGAATGCTCTGTAATTGATCAATTGGTAAGATATATTAAATTACATTAGTATCAACAGCATTTATATCTAAATTTATTAGTTATTTTAATATCAACAATAAATTTATTTTTGGAAAAAAGACATTCAGGACTATTTGTAAGATTTATCTTTCTCATAGTTTCATTGGATACATATTTCCCATTGTAAAATGATAAAAAATCACCATTCACTTAAAAATACAAAAAAAATCTTTTTATATATACTTATATTTATATATTTTAAATTAATTTTGCATTCTAGATGAAATCAGCTAAAATAAGTAAGAGCATAATGGATGGTGAAATAGGTAAATCTTTTGAAGAAGCTTTATCGTCATCTGATCTATCACTGGTAGTGGTTGCGTGCAAGGCGGCTGATCCTGCTAAAATATTTGGTCCTCCTTGCAGTCTCAAACAATCGGTGCTCTTATCTCTTATACAACAACTAGTTACCGATATGGTACATGATACACAGCTTAAGTGCAGGTTATTGACTTATCAGTTAATTATTTATTATTGTAGTTAATAAATGAGTCTTTCGTTTTCATCTTTAGTCATTTTATTAAAGCGTTTCTTAGGACATATGCATTAGATAAATATTTCTCGAAATATGGTTGTTTAAGAAATTTGAAGTACGCATATTTATAATATTATAATTTTACAGATACTTGGAAGAAGCAATTATAAATCTAAATACAACCGATAAAACTACTCGTGCACATTTGCCGCTGGTAATTGGAGAAGTGCGCAAACATCTTTTCAAATTTATCAAATGGTATCCCAGTCACGTCGCTAGCCATCGGATAAATTTAATTATAATGGCTGCCACAAATTTATTAAATTATCTTTAATTATGTTCTTGTATTGTTGATTTTTATAAAGTTTCTATTATTTAATTTTGTTTTGACTGTACAATGAACGATCCTTTACCTTTACTTCCTGAGAAAAGAAATAAAATGTCAATTTAAAACGTTTTCTACTACCTTCAAATTGTAAGACACCACATATTATACCGCCATTGGCCGATAATTGAAAGTTCTTCTATTTAGACCAATAGTATATTTTAAAATAAAATTTTACAGAGAATATAAGCATCGAAAACCGACTGGAAGATGCGCACCTAATAGCTAATACAGCCCGGTGTTATCTGTCATTCAGTCTGCAATCTATCTGTCATCTGTATTTTATTTAGATACAATGTGAAAAAAATATTTTTATGAGAATATAGCTTAATATTCATCTTTTCATAAGAGCATAAGAGTAAATTTGTGTGTAGATTTCGGGAGTTGTTGCGGCAGACAAAATGTTCGCACAATATTTAACATTGTTAGTGTTTTTATTAACGCCCAATATATCGCTTTGTGCTTCGGCCGCCGTACACAGCCACAGCGTGGATAGCCCTGAACGTGAATCAGACGGCGCATATCGCCCGCGAGATTCTGACCATTACACCGACGCCGGGCATAACGTCGAATTCGATCATGAAGCGATTTTAGGTGCGTCTTACTGTTTATACGTCACGCTGCTCCGGCGCAACGTTTTGCAATGCACGGTGCTTAGTCGTTGATAAGGAATGCGATAGGATGTCGATGAAACACGCTCTTTTGTTGCTCGTGCCTGGTGTTCTGGTGGTTACTTATTATTTCTCCATAGGAAGCGTGAAGGAGGCTGAGGAGTATGACAGGCTCAGTCCTGAGGAGTCGCGCAGGCGACTGTCCCAGCTTCTGCCCAAGATGGACCTCAACAGTGACTCTTCTATTGACCGCAGTGAGTTGAAGAAATGGATCTTAAATTCTTTCTCGTAAGTATTTTTTTTATCTGGTTTTATATCTGTTTTGTCAGCTTTTTGTCTTAGTTGGATCACTATTATTAAATCCATAATTGTTTAATTTCTGAAATCATTTTAATTTTGATAAATATTTATTATTTATATAACTTAAAATTTTATGTAAATAAATTATGCTGTTATATATTCAAATTACTGAGATTTTATTATTGTAACTATTAATAATATTAATCAGGAAGACTAAAAATATATTTAATATAGTTAAATTGTTGTTCTTAAAATTTCAAATTAATTGTTCTACATATTGTATATTAAATGCTTTGAAGGTGTTATAAACTGTAAGTCTCATTCACAATTCACACTTATGCATAATATCAAATCCGTTTTGAATACATTTATGTTTCTTTTATGACTTATAAAGAATTATATGAATAATGAAGTTGATTTTAGATAAAAGGAAGCTTAAAAGTTTAAGGCTAATTTGCATACCCATTATATGGTGACTCTCGTAAAGTCAGCCTAGTTTTATCTTTTATATTTTACTATGCTATAAAATATGACATTTTTATTAAAATATATATATAGCAAGCTTTAACCTGTAGGCTAGGTCTGTTTGCTCAAATGAGAATAGCTAAGGGAGGTGTTTGTAACTCTGTACAGTGGATTGCATTGAAGCACTTAATCATCTAATATATTACAGCCTTTCTAGATAAATGAGCTATTCCCATTAGCATATCTAAAGATGTTTTCTGATGGGGGCCTGGATTTTATGTTTGTCTAAACATTTTTTTTTTATTTGTGAGGAAAAAAATTTGATAATAAAATTTCTGGGGTGGACATGAACCACTCGAGTTGTATCCATATACTGATTTTATTTTGCGACAGTTGCACTTAGAGACATCAATTAGTGTTAATGGGTCTACTCATTATACTATGAAATTGTAGCAGTTCCATGCCACTAGCGAGTTGGCGACAATAGAACTGGTACAAATATAGACTTATCTTTGTTGACATCTGACTTGAGTTAATATATAAGTCTGTATTTTGTTTGCAATGAATGTGGATAGAATATTATATAGACTAAAAACTAAAATAATACACTTAATTTTTTTCATTTATTACTTTTTATTACTTCGTACAGATTATAGATTTACATGTTTCTTACGCTTTGAACAACTTGATATAATAATAGAAATCGATTACTCCACTTTATTTTATAAATGGTAACTATTATTTGCAAAATAGGAGTCTATCTAAAGAAGAAGCAGAAGAACGCATGTCAGAAGCTGACGACAATAGAGATGGTATAGTGACATGGGGAGAGTATCTTAAAGATGCCTTCGGAGTAGATGCAGAGGAGGAGATAGGGCCAGAGGACACTGGGGACACGGGCTTAGTAAGTTTAAGTTACATTACTATTTATGTAAAGTATGGGTCAGTCATTTTTCTTTTCTTATCATGTAAAATGAGATGACAAGAACAAAAAAAAAACAAGTAAGTAGTAGACAAAAATTTTCATTGTCCATAAATAGAAATTATATTGTTATGTACAATACATGCCAACTGCTATAATATTGTAATAGTTGACTAGCAGTCGTGTCGCCGTGTCACGTTAAAAATACTTTATGAAGGGCAATTTATATATATTCTGATATATTTTAACATTAACACTTATCATCTTCATACATTTATAATAAATGTTTGCTTGTTACGATTTCACGCCAAAACTACTTAACCGATTATCACAAACTTTTAGGATATTTTTTATTTTAAAAAAATATTAACAATAATAGATCAATTTCACGCTGTATCACGCACACAGCAGGGTAAAATATTCATATTATAAAAAGCGGGCGAGGCTGTGTTTACTTCTATAGATTTTTTTTTTTAACTTCACGCTGTATCCCACACACAGAAGGGTAGGCAGAGGGAACCTAGTGTTAAGACACTCCGTTCCCCACTTTCACAGAACTTAAAGCCGCGTTTTGCCTCGACACCAGAGCGAAGAAATGGAAATATAAACGTAAATAAATATTTCACTTCCTCTAGTGGGGCTCGAACCCACAACCGTAGCGTTGCAATCACACCCTTGTGCCGCTGCGCCACGACGGCCTTAATTCTATAGAATATTAATTCAATAGTCTTTTCATCCGACCGGTTCTTTTATACGGCAGCGAATGTTGGCCGGCACTATCTCGGCACACTCAGGAGCTTCACGTCACGGAAATGAAGATGCTGAGGTGGATGTGCGGCGTAACGCGGTCTGACCGCATACGCAACACATTCATTCGAGGTAGTCTTGGGGTCCGTGACGTAGCGGATAAGCTCCAAGAGCGTCGCTTGAGATGGTTTGGCCACGTTACGCGCCGGCCTAAGAACTATGTCGGATGCAAGTGCCTTGCTATATCAGTTCCTGGAGTGAGACCTCCTGGACGCCCAAGGAAGCGCTGGCTGGATGTCGTGAAGCAGGACATGAGAGCCAATGGTCTAACCACCGAGGAAGCAAAAGACCGTGCAAAGTGGAGTAGGTTGAGTAGGAGGGCAGACCCTGGCAATAGCCGGGATTAATGCCAGGAGGAAGATTAATTTAATAGTCTTTTTTAAAGTAGACATTAGAATTCTTCAATCCTTATAGTGTTTGTGTTTTTTCTTCTCTATTGATAGTAAAAATGCCCAAGAAAGTGATTATTGAGAATATTTTTGTAATAGATCTGAAAAAAATGTTTTTTTTATTCATGTTAGTACAGAGAAGATTTTTTACAATGCCTTTTTTACATTATACATACATTCAGATTTTTTTATTTCCTTGGCTTTCATTTTGAAAAAAATCGAATTTTCTTTGTAAAAATAATATATACAAAAAGAAAATACTTAAAAGTGAGGGGTGAAAGTATGAAATTTCATTAAAAAAATATAATTTTAACAGCATAATAAAACCACATGTTATCAATATGGAACAACACTTTTTAATTTTATGCTGTTGCGTCACGTTCAGACCAAATATCCTTCTCGTGAATAGTAAGACGTATTATTATCATTCGCCCGAATAAGTTGCATAAATAATTATAATCGATCCATCAGCCTTTCAAAGTCCACTGCTGGACATAGGCCTGCCCTAATGCTCGTACTCCGTCCGTTTGAATACAGCGGATTCCCGCTGTCTTCCTAAGTCGTCGGTCCACAAGGTTGGAGGGTAGCTTGTACTCCTTTTAGAGAGACATGGTCGCCATTCGAGGACATTTCCCCAAGTATAATATGTGTAGCAAACGAAATTTCCTTCTCTCTTTCGATATCTTAAGTATAAGAAAATATTAAAGTTGCGATAAACGGTAATCTCAATAAACAATAGTGTTGCATGTAATCGATATTTTAATTGCATAATGTTTGTTCAGCTGGTTCGCGAGGAGAAGGCGATGTGGCGCGTCGCCGACTTGGACGGGGATGGAAGCCTAAATTTTGAAGAATTCGCGGTAAGAATTGATATAAAGTTCTCCTTTTAATTGATTTTTGGTTTGATTACTCTTAAATTTAATTACTTAATAGGATACACATAAACCCTGAAGGAAAAAAATATGTGCAAATTACATTTGTACATTTGATAAAAGCTAAACTCAGCCCAACTTTTAGTTATGCTCAATAGTAAATTTAATATTAGTTGCAGGTTTTAGTAGTCTCTTAATAATCAATTTAAAATAAATTAATAAGGGGCCGACATGGTGCTGTGGCACAGAACATGACTGATTCAACTCCACTCAAGAGAATGATTTATTTTCAATTCCTCGCTCTGTTAACAAGTCAAAACCTGGCGTTGAGTTCAGCTAGAGACATAAAGTGTCTCGAAAATTGAACGTTGATGTGTGCAGAATGGAGTGTCTTTGGACCCGGTTTCCTCTACTTACTCTGCTATATGCTGGACACTGCACGCAGCACAGCATAAGCATAAGCTGTATCCCGGACCACAATAGGATTTTCGGGAGGGAACCTTGGAACCTAATGTTAAGTAATTCCCTTCCCCCAATGGGAATCGAGCCCACAACCGTTTCAATTACGCGTCGTCCCTACTCTTACGTCTCTGCGCAACAACGGACTCTGAATTAAATTAAAGTAAACATACAGCAACAGAAACATAAATATATCCAATATCGACTTGCCCAAAGGTATTCACAAGTCCGGAGGAGCACCCCGCCATGCACTCGTTCCTCGTCAATCAAACGCTGCGGGAGAAAGACAACAACGGCGACGGACTCTTGGACTTCCGCGAGTACGTCGGTGAGAGAGGTGATAATATGGAGGTTATCAAATTAAACTATTCTTTTGTCTCGCTCGTCTCGCTCTGGTAACGTGGCAAAGCGCGACAACAAAGACGCTGAAAGTGGGAAGCAAAAGTGTGTTAAAGGGAAATGGAGCGTCCTAACACTAAGTTCCCAGGTTGCCTCTGCCTATCCTGCTATGTGCGGGGTGCTGCATACAACGCGAAGCAAAAAAGATGTATATCAACTGTATTCAGCATATAGCAGAGTAGGCAGAGGAAACTTAGTGATAAGACACTCCGTTGTCGACACATCAACGACAAAAAAGCTGAGCTGGCGATATAATATTTTCGACGATGCTAAATAACAACATAGTGGTTTTTCGAGTCCCGCTGCGTTTAAATTTTCGTACGTACTAAAAGTATTAGTAAAACATTATCTTGAAATGTATCTGTACCCACTAACATCGCGTGTAACAACTGCGCCACCGTGGCTCATTGTCGTGAACACTGAACACTATTAGTCAACTGTTTAATATTAACGTATCAATTTGAATATTAATTGTAAGTGATGTGTTTCGGGTCAATGGAGTTAACACTATTCTATTTTCTGGGGCGGTTGTTTATGTATATGTATGTTTGATGCAGGCTTATTGCTTATGTTGCGGGAAACTATTATTTTTATCTGTATATTATGTGGAAGGTCGTTATGGTGTACTGCGTAGTGAGTGTGTGTGCGAGTTCGCTCCTGCTGAGGGGAACGATTAATTTTTAAAGTGTTTTAATTTCTCCGTCCTAGTGCACAAAACGTGACGTTGAATTCCGCTATTTAACAGGTTTATCTTGATATATATGCAGAAAGTGGGGGGCATCGTAGAGTCTTGATATACGAAAACAAGTGTATAAGCCCATGTCGGGATCGGACCTGTAGGTAGGGCCTGTAGTTAACGATAGAGTTGTAACTCTATCGTTAACTCTTAAACATTATACAGTTCGCTAATGTTGGACTGCGTGTGGCGAAGAGCGTCATTACATTGATAACTATTAATGATTGATAAGAAAGAACAGTCGCCATTGTGCATATGTGTATAGACTATGCACTACAGACGACGCTCATAAATAAACTTTATGAGGTGAGAACGGTTCCGTCGTGTCGGTGTTGTGCTATAACACTTTAATTCCGTCTTGAAAAATAATATTGAATATTTTAAAGATCACACAAAAGAAGTTTTTTTTTGTTATTGTTGTGTATAAATTATTTGCTAGGACAACCGTGGAGTGATGACGGGTTCGGCGGGTTTCATTTCAACTCAAGAAAATGAAATGTTTAATGAATTACCGCACAACACGCATTGCCTCCAGAATTCGGCTGAAAGTGTCGAAGGGAAGTGTCTTAATAGGAACGGAGTGTCCTAACGCTAGGTTCCCAAGGTCCCACTCCCTCTGCCCCTGCTATGGACGGGGTACAGCAACAAGTATCAAATTTTTAACAATCCGTTGGGGATTTTATTTTTAAATCTGTCTACTGAGACGATATGATGGTATGATATGGAGACGAAACAACATTTACCATTGCAGTGCATGTAAAATCTACACGCGGTGTATAAATAATTCGCTGATTGCATTTGCGATGAGTGCAGGTTCAAATAGGACTCATGTTAATGTTTATGCATGTACCTTTATTTTAAAGTTAAGTGTTGCCATTGTGGTAATGCGCCTTAACTAAATGCGGTTGATTTAATATATTTTAATTTCCTCGCTCTGGTGGACAAAGCTCATTTGGACGAGGCTGGACAAGAACATATGATTTAATTGACGAGAAACGTTTCAACGGTATCCAAGAGAATTCCGGGGTTCGAATTCCGAATAGCTATTTTTTATGCATTTCTAAATATTGTCATAGGCTATCTCCCACGAATAGTAAAATTTAAAAAATTTTAAAGATAAAAAAATATTTGAATTAGTTTGAATCCCTACTACGTATATGTAGTAGATACACTGTAATATTTTTTACAACAAAGTATTAAAACACTTCCTTTGTTTCGATCGCCTTTTTATTGACTAATACTTAAATACATATTTTCCTTACTTCAGGCACACAGCAAGATAAAGAGTGGTTAATATCGGAACGTGACAAGTTTGAGCACGACCTGGACGTCAACAGGGACGGGGTGCTGGACGCTGAGGAACTGAAGCGGTGGATAGTGCCTGACAATGAGTGAGTTGTATACAGACAGAGATGTAATATTTATATATGTTTATACGAGTCGCGTACATGGGAAATTCTGTATAATATTAAGCGTCATGGGAAGTGAACCTGCTTCTATCAACGTCAAAATTATCAGCATGATTTTTTTACATTTTTAAAGTGTTATTCTCTTGGAAACCATCCAAGCACTCTGTCTGACCACAAATTTATATATGTTGTTGTTACTTGTTACTTATCTACTATGTAGTTGTCATCTCTCAAACAAACAAACGTATAATTTATCTACCTGTTTCTTAATATCCTAAATAAAAAAATCTATTTTACAATTAACAAAATTATAATTATTGTAAGTAATACAATTAACAAATACAAAGGGAATAATATTTGTTCACAATATTTCTCTTAAGCATCCATATTAAGTTATAACTTTTACCCGACTACAGTGAAATAGCAGACGAAGAAGTCGAACATCTCCTGGCCTCTGCCGACGACGACCACGACGAGCGCCTCTCCTACGACGAGGTGCTCAAACACCACCACGTGTTCGTCGGTAGCGACTCATACACCGACGTGGACAGGTTTGACGACGAGTTGTGAGACGAAAACGACCTCACGAGACAAGAAATCGACGAGGTCCGCTCTAATCTCAGATATCATACGAAAATGCTAATATTTCTAACTTCACTGTTAGCATTCATAACTTTTCATCTGTGCGGAAAATTTTATGACAACTGTTTTTTTAAAATTAAAGAAAATATACTATATGAATGGATGTCGTGTTTAGATTCTTTATTGAGATCTGTCATTTAAATCTTTATAGAATAGTTTATGCCAGTGTATCAATCAATGTCTGAAAATACTAATGATGGCATATTCTTCAAATAATCGTTATAGCAAAATGTAATAATCGATTGCACGATTTTAACTCGATTATCTTATTCTTGATGTGTTTGTTTATAGGTATAGGTTTCTGACTTGTCTGGTAACTTTAAAGTACTTAATTCGACAAGACTTCCATTTCTGGCACATACATCTTGTCTGGAAAGTGTTCCTGGCAACATTATAACTATTTAATGTGTGGAAACGGCACAAATTACATTATTTTCCTATACCATTTTATTTATTATATATAATTAATACTTATTATGGGAAGTTATTTACCAACTTAATTTTTTTTTTATAGAATCTAATTTAGAATTTTAATTAAAAATTAAGTTTCTTTATATTTACCGATATTGGCTTAAATTCCACTTCACACTCAATTTGTTCGGACTAAAGTAATGGAGAAAATGATTTCCCACCACTTACACATGTTTTTAAAATATTATATTTGCATATTTTTATTGTATTTTTTATGTTTGTTGACTTAAATTTTCACTCCATTTTATCATACTTAACTAACTACTCTTTGTTACGCCTTAACTAAGTAACTACCTCTCGAATATTAAGTACTTATATAGAAATTCAAGCTATATTACTAAATGTAATGAAAATTATATTTCCTAGTCATAGTATATTGTATTTTTTTTAAAATTAATTCGGCCAGTATTTTTTTGCAATTTTTGTTCATTTAGTTTCAATGATTATGTTTCAGAATGTGTTCTCTTAGCATTTTTAAAGTGAATTAACTATATAGACTGTAGTATAAATATTAAAAACTAATTTTTTATCTAATTATTAATAGAACTATCTAAATGTGTTATTTCTATAATTAATATAAATGTAAAGCTTTTAAATAAAGTAGTTTTAAATTTTAATGGTTTTACTTTAAATCCTTTTTCATTTTCTATTATCAATAAAAATATAAAATAGTTATGTTGAAGATTGTAAGAGTGGAGAAGGTTGTAAGCAAGCGAATTTGTTGTAATATCTTCTAATTACCCCCACTTATGAGAATGAGCTATTTTCTTTTTCACGTCGCTGCAGCGTTGGGTTAAGCGAACACAGAGTGATTTCTGGAATGTCTTGAATTCGAGCCAGAATGCGAGATCACATAGTCTTGACTGTAGGTTATCTCCTTCAAATACAAATAACAAAAGCATTAAGTGCCAAAAGTAAATTCGACTGCAGATAAACTGGGATAGACCAACTATTAACGTAATTATACTCACTACCCTTCACCCTGGTGTATATTACCCTTCTCAATAAGTTCACTATTCAACACAAATTTGAAGAATTATTTAAATATGGCAAAGAACAGCATGTCCGTTACCATTGGGTGAGGTATAATGTTTTGGACACACTCATTGATCTTAAATTTAGATTATTGTACATATTAATTCGATCAATTACCATGACATTAATATCACGAATTAAAAAAATCAAAAAAGAAATAAAACAACCAAAAAAATCATTTACAATATTTTTTTATTCAATATAATAATCTTAATAAATCCAAAATATTTACACAATACAAAAAACATACTATATGACGCCCGGCGACTCCTCCCTCAGATGATTCACTTATACTTGATGTGTTTTCAGTAACCGTCTACACTATGCTATAGAACGATACTATCCCTCCACTTACTTCATTTATAACTAATTATTTCATTTAAATACATATTTACTTATTCTGAAGCGGTGATAAGCTTTATATCGATTGCACATTATGTGTATGCCCTTAAAATTATAATATTTCTTTTTAGAATCATTATGATTAATTTTTTTTTTGATTCTACGGGTGTGAAATACAGAAACTTTTTAGAAATATGCAAAATATATAAATTCACATGTTTATCATTTAAAAGGATATCTATTGAAAAAAAAAATGATTCTAAATGTATGACGCTTGTTTTACAAATGCACTACAATAGCTACATTTTATTGAAATAAACTGCTAATAAATTACACAATTTAAAAGCTATAAATAATAATACATAAAAAGCCACGGGTAAATAAAAAAGATATATTAAAAAAAAAGACAATAGAATTAAAACGTGTGAAGATTTGAACCAGCGCTCTTTACATTGTCTCTATTTCCATATAAAAAAAATTACATGTTTATAATAATGAGTGTATGGAAAACATTTGAAAGTAATACAAAATAATTTCCAATCACTGTATAAAAGTAAATAAAAAAAACAATAGTTACTTTGGAATAAATTTAACATTTAATATAATATAAAAAATCGATATTATTATTTATAAAAAATACAAATAAAATGATATCTCGTGGCGTTAAATAGTAACAAATAAATATTAAATTTCAATAAATCGCGGTATGCAAAAGACCGCGTGGAATGCGTTATCGACAATGAAACATGAAATGTAATGATCGATCACTCTTCGTTTTTTTACTCAATAAATAAAGAAAAAAACTGATAGTATAACTTTTTTAAAATTATAAAATACCATAAATCCATCTAATGAAAAAAAATCTTACTTTTATTGTAAACAAATATATTTACTTCAAATATTTTTCTAAAATTTTTCAAATGATTTGTAAGTTATTGTTTCATTAAATAGGTATTATATGAAACTAGATAGGTTATGAACTAAATAGTTGTGTTACGTTATGTTGCTTATCAAACATATATTTGACATATTTTAATTGTTAGTTTTTTTTAATGTTGAACTAAAAAACATATACTTGAAAGATTTCAATTATGTTGTGTAGTTTTATGTTGAACTATCCCCCTACATATTACGGTACCGTAAAGTGATCGATACAAAACACACGTTATGCTTTATTATTTATATTAATAATTAATGAATAAGCTTTTTCAAGGGTAAATAATTTATACTATTATTTAGTAAAATATAAACATTTATGATAGTAAGTGTTTGTAGAGCAATTTTCACTATAAATTACGAATGTTGCCAGGTTGCATAAATATCAATATTTAAAATAACAAAATTTTACAAATGGCAACTCCAATTTAAAATTAAATAGATCTTGATTGTAATCAACATTTTATTATACATAATAAAATATAAACAAAAAATAAGAAGTAATGGCCCACAATATATCTTGTACATATAACGTGTATATTTTTAAGCTGTTATTTACATATCGACATGGGACATTTAAAATGGTATCGCATACAAGCTAGTACATATAGACAGCCAATTCTAATAAACGATTGAACTTTTTATGATACAAAACGATTTAGTCGAGCTCACACTCTCGGCGCGTGCTAGCGTGTTAATAATCTCATTTTATTGTCGATACCAAAATGTGTTTCATAGATGCGCGAGGAGAGTGTACACTGCAATCGTAGAAGGGCTAGTGGGTATACTATTAATTATCTACACTGCTTTAGGGGCCGCCCATAAATTATTTAACACGAATTAAATTTTTTGACTCACCTAGCTACTGTGACGTCACATATTTTGTAATTTTACATAAGTTACAATACTAAGATATTATACATTGAAATGTGACGTAACGAAATACAGGAAACCCTAGTCACACACTGTCATATTTCGTCAACGTCATTTATGGACGGCTCCATACTCACCATCCTATTAAATATAAACCAGAAGTGACCTTAAGCTATGGAGAAACGAAATAACTATAACATGATAGAAATAAAACTTTTTTAAAAGTATATATATTTATATATATGTATATGTTTACGTTACAATTAATCCTATAACTGCCGCGAGACGCCGCGGGTATATTATATCAATATAGTGCGAGAAATCGAAAATTAAAAATAAATAAAATCGATTACATAACACGTTAATTGATTTAAATTATATAACCTTCCCGATTGTTAACCTAAGCTATGTTTAAATAAAAAAAAGACAATAATATTTAATTATAATAATAATAATAGTAATTGATGAACAGTTCATTGTAAAATTGTAAAATGAGTAAAGCCTGGTGTGCACTATAGTGTAGTGATCGTGCCACTAAGATAAATGTTCTTTAAAACGGGTCACAGGTTCAATTTGCGTACAGAGCAATTGAGGCAGATTCACACAAATGTTATTATATATACGTAAGTGGGTGTAGTAGACTTTACATGAATGTTTGTATTGCATTTTGTTTGTGTGGATGTGTAGATGTGTGTGTAAGGCTATGAATTGGTGCGTACATGTAGGTCAGACGCTTTTAGTGTATGTGTGTATAGAAGAGGGTGTAGGTGTAGGGGTGCTTAATGGATGGATCGATGTTGCTTAATTTCTGTATGTTGGTATTAGAATGCATACATGAACGTCAGACACTTTCGATGTATGGCTATGTGGTGTGTGTTGTGGTATATGTGTGTTTGTGTAGTGATGTTTGAGTGTGTGTGTGTGTGTGGTGTGAGTGTGGTGATGTACGTGTGTGTGTGTGTGTGTGTATGGCGTCCCGCAGCGCGACCGCGGCGCGGCTAGGCTGCGCGCGCGCCCTCTCTTTGTAGCGACACGGTCTGAAATGTAAGCAATTATAATATTATAGAAGTAATTAAATTAAAATAACGAAATGGCTGACGGAGCACACCGCGACGGTTGTAAGTTCAATTCCCACTCGGGAGAAAGAATGTTTTCATTTCGTCGCTTTAGAAACAAGACAAAACGTTAACGTCACACATTGTGTTCTTCCGCCATTTAACAAGCAATGCCTCAAAAACTGTGCGATGTGTGGAGAACGGAGTATTATTACACTAGGTTCCCCCCAACTGTCCTGCACGCTATGCAAGCTATGCTGGGTAAAGCTAAAAGCTATAAAGAAATATAAAACGATAAAACCATTAATAGCACAAAAAATGGTAATATATCTAAATAGTCAACAATAAACCCAAATCTTTCTAAAACAGTAGAATTCAATAGTGACATTTATATGTCCTGTATATTGTGTATGGGGTTATACGGTACTAGAATCAGAATTTGTTTCACCTCGTTTCGGGTCAAATACACTTTTATAAAATATTAACGGTCAACTGAATAAGTCGAGGGCTGGAGGTGTGGTATTGTGTGGTACTGTGTGGTACCTGCGGGTATCACTTGCAGCAGGAGGAGGCGGCGCGCGGCGCGTCCGCGTTGTTGAGCACGCGCGTGCCGGCCGCGCCCACGCTCTCGCTTTTTGGTAACTTGTTGGCTGCGAATTTATAATATTACAGTTATTGTGAGAATAGAGAAAGTAATAGTAGAAGAAAGTAGATGATGGGATATCATATAAACATGTAATTTATTAAATATTTTTTATAAACCACACACAATGTTCCAAAAATTGGCCAAGAGTGGAGAACGGAGTGAGTTAATACTAGGTCTGTCTACTCTGCTAATATATACGAGTATACTAGAAATATGAACATAATTTGAACCAAAAACATACATACATTTATATATTATAAATGAAAACAACTAGACTAGACTATATTGTACATACTTAAGCTTTCTTATATGTATATAAGCTTTCTTACTTAACTCTTTACATAAACGATGAAGTTATTTTGTTATTATTAACTGAGGAAGTATATCATGCCTGATATAGATCAGGCTTGGTCATTACATCTTGAGCCTCTTCGAACTATATCATCCAGTCAACTAACTAAATAGCAGACTTACCTAACCAACTAACTAACAAACTCACCGATAGCTAAGAATGCCTCGTTCTCGTAAGCTTGAGCCTCTTCGAACTATTCTATCTGCAGAGCTTAACTAACCAACGAACTAATTGACTAACTTAACTAAGTGAGCCACTTAACTAACAAACTCACCGATAGCTAAGAATATATCGTTCACGTTCATGGCCGTCTTGGCGCTGGTCTCCATAAAGAGCAGTCCGTTCTCGTCCGCGTAGGCCTGAGCCTCTTCAAATTCGACCATCCGCTTGGCGGCCAGGTCGCTCTTGTTGCCGGCGAGCGCGATGACGATGGACGGTGACGCCTGCCTCTGGAGCTCCTTGACCCAATTCTTCGCGCGACCGAATGTGTCCTAGGGAGGACATGAGGGAGTAATTAAACACAAGACCAAGAACAGTTAACTGTGAACGCGATGATCATGAGTTTAATTCTTAATCGGGATAAATATTTCAGTTGAATTGTCAATTTGTAGTCTAGGATGTTTCCCAGCACGGCGCTGGACTTTGCCTGCCCCCATCCCCACCCCCCGGATCATTCGGGTGACCAAATCATATCGACAAGCATCGCCCACAGAAGCTATCCAACAGCCCCACAACGGGGTCAATGTATCAACAGCTATTAATAAATAAATGGTTCGAAAACAAAACGCGAAGTAAACAGTACAATTACCTCTTTCCATCAACAACACGATAAAGTAAATAGAAACAACACGTACGTCGTACAATCTGTTTTCACATATAAATAGAAATTAGCATTCATAAGCGCTGCTATGGTGGTATTGTGGCTCATTGGTGACTTTCTCTGCGCGAGTTGCGAGTTCAATTCAGAATATGTTCTGTGAACACTAAGTTTCACCTACTACGCGGGAGATACAGCACAAAATTCTTATTGGAAGAACAGTGGAAAATACTGACATATCCCAATCTCCCTATATACTGCAATAAGGGAGAAGAAATGAGAAAGGGAAAGAAAATGGTAAATGTGTATTTAAACATATAGCCTTAGAAGATGGTTGCAGCTCAATGAACTATGCTGTATTACGGTGGGTTGACTGATAACACTATCGGTGTCGGTCTGTACATGTGTTTGGGCGTAATAAAAATTATATAAATAAATATATTGTAGGAAATCGTTGTACTATACTTGTTTATATTAAAAGTTTATTATTGACGTCCTAAGTAAGCGCACATATTAATATTTTATTAAGTCAAAATGTTCATAAATAAACTGCGAGGGACCTATAATAAAACAACTGTACTTCTTGTCAAAGTAATATGTATAATCTATAATAATATAATATAAAACATTTAATTTTAATCTATACGATATGTTTTGATTCTTTTGTTAACGTTTATAAATGGTAAAAATATTATTAAGCCAAACCAGATACTTTTACTGTAAAGTAAATGGAGATCACAGACAAATTGCAAAATTGACAAAATACCTAAATAATAAAAATATTTTTTTTTATAAATACAATTTCAAAGAAGTAGGACATTATCTCAAGAATCCTGTTACTCCGCTATTTCCGTACCTGACTCGTCTTTACTAATTTCGGTTCGGTGATGCGGATATTTTGCAAAATATTCGTAAAGAAGCCTTCTTCTTTTTTAAAGTAGATTAAAAAAAACTTTTATAACTTTTCTACAAATATTTTTCATTCGATATGTTATAAGAAAATCTTAAAATTGTAAATCTAAATTATGGAATTTAAAGCCCTCAGAACAAGCGAAACAGATTTCAACCAAGATTTCCACTAAGCCGCCCCTATCGACATGTTTTATTTTTCAATAATCATAATTTATATTTATTATACATAATTTATATTTATTATTTATAGTCAAGAGAGTGCATTACGCGATCGATCGACAAACATGTCCGTACGCGCACCGCGCCGCCCTTGAACCTAGGAAGACTTACACACATAATACGATTGCCCGCTACGCACAGGAGAGGGTGAAGGGTGGCATGACGCACGCCATCGTAATACTAAATCCTATAATATACCCAGCTAAATATGAAAAATGCCGTGGTTTTATTCAAATTCATTCTATATTCTTTATTCGAATAGCGTATCCCGCCAGCATTTTACTTTCACAATTAAAATTCTGGTAAACATCAATTTAACAATATTTTTTGTAGTTATCTAAAATTAAAATTATATCTGTGAACCGAAAGAAATCAAGTTAAAGGAAGACCAACTTGAAATGAAATATATTTCATTTAATAAATAATTATACATTTCTCAATTTTATAATGCTTTAATTGAAAAATTAAAAAAATATTCAAGAACGTAATAAAAATCTTTTTTCCCATATTTCATTCATTAAGACCTAAATAATATTACACAAAACAATTTTCATTTTTAAATTTCCAAAACGAATTATGAAATAAAAAGTATGCTTGTAAATATGATTGTTTTTTTTTTACATGTTCTAAGTTTGAGACGACATGACCCACTGCCATAGTGATTATGAACTTCATAACACTATTTAAGGCCAGAGGTCAATCAAAGTTTATCGAATTGTCTGTTTGTAATCTTTTATAATTATCTGTTTATATTTTTCCCTAATTTAAAAACAAATAACTAAATGTTGTATAAACACTATGAAGAAGAATGACGCGATGCCTTAAATACAATATGTATAAAAAAGTATATTCATCATTTTAAAGTAGTAGTAAATGTGCTAAAACTAAAAAATGTGCTAAATATAATGAGATTACCACCAACTTGTACATAACTTTCCAAACTAAATCACAAAATCGTCAATATTTTTTCTTTAAGTTACACCTACTAGTACAATATTTGTGGTATTTGTATTTCCATTTCGCTTTTTAACACAGGAAGACAAATTTGCATTTTTTTTTGTAACATGAAACAAAAACCAGTCAACTTTCGGAACCTAAACTGAACACCTTCCCTTCTTTATTCTTGATTCTATTAATAACTTCCAACAAACAGAATAGACTACATGCGGTCGGCGTGGTCATCTTCAGCTTCAAGTCACGTGTCACTTTTTGGGTCATGGTCGAAAATATTATGATCATTGCCACTGCTGCACTTGAAATAAGCCTATATTGTTTGACAATGGCACTTTTTATGGTTTACTTTTTTCTTCAAAAGTGACGTAATAGAAACAGCTGATTGAACCCGGTGGTAGTAACTTCAACGTATAATTGTGTAGAGGTTTATATTTACAAAATATTTTCATTTTTCCTCTTGTTTGACGAAGAATAGTATTAAGTACTTGCCACTATACCCAATATCTTACAATAGGTGAAAAGTAAAAAAAAATACAACTGTCACTAAAAGAAAAAAGCTAAATAATACCAAAAGTATATTGATATATTGTCCATTAAATAACCATATTTAATTTACCGTAACTTATGTGATTACAATAAAATAATATTTATTTTAACTAAACTAAGTATGAAAAAGAATTAACTACCGTTGTTGACCAACAACTGTTATTTCTAATTTGAAGAATTTTAAGCATGAAAAATATTATTCAACCTTTTATAAACACATAAGTAGGTACCTACTTAGAAACTAGTATTTATTACTCATCATTTTGTTTTTTTCTATTAAATGATAATTTCTGTGTCTAAATGTAAATCATAACATAATTATATAAAAGAAAATCTAATTAAATAATAAATAGTAAGCGTTCACGGAAGGCACCAGTTATTTGAGCTAAAAACAAAAAATGTCCTTGCGCAACGACTATAACAATTAATGATTGTTACAGTGGATTTGTTAGTTTATAATGAAATCTATGCGAATCTGAACATATTTAATTACATACAAATGTATCTATAATGTTTTATAGGGAGAAACAAAAAAGAAAAAACCAGACTAATCTCTACTCTCTAATCTCAGCTCTACTTAGATAGTACTAAAATAAAATTATAGACTTAAATATGATAATTATAAAATATATTGTATTTAATTCACATATTAATATTAAGATAAGAAACAGCAAACACATTAAAACTAGTTTAGAGGCCAGTCGGCACAAGTAAGTGACAGTAAACGCGACTAATTGTAGGTTCGATCCCCACTCGAGAAAATGAAATGAAATGAAAAAAAATTATTTAAATTTATATTTTCATTTCTTCGCTCTGGTCAAGGCAAAGCGCGGCTTAGAGTTCCGTCACTCAACACGCAATGACTCCAAAATTCAGCGGAACGGTGGGTCTTAACACTAGGTTCCCTCTGCCTAACCTGGTGTGGGCGGGATACATACGCTGATTTAAACACGTTAGACAGGTATGATTTGGATAAAAAAAGTAAAGGTAAATAAGTAAAAATATAATAAAAAAATATAGCGTGTAGAAAATTGTTAGCGTGCATAAGCCTGGTGGTAAAACCTTTATTGTTATAATACCTCTAGGTATTCGATACGTAATGAGCCTATGTGGGATAACAGTCCGGCATTGACGCAATGAGAATATTAAGCGTTGTATGTGGATTTTTTTTTTCAATTTCCGCTTCACAAGACAAAACTACTTTTAAATGGCTATCTCACTAAAATGAGCAGTGCGCAATTAATATATTTCAGTTTATAAATAATATGTGTTATTTATAAAAGTTTAGTATTTGTACCCTATATACTAGTTTTAGTTATCACAACAGACATGGCATGAGAAATGACATCTAGTCAGACTTAGATACGACCATGTTGAAAAAAAAAGTGTATGTGTGTTATAATATTAATAATGACTGAACTAAATACATTAATAAGTGGTAATAGGTGGCTAAATAACTAATAGTGGTAATAAGCGACAGTGGAGCCACATCTGAACCTAAGTTTATCAACTTGTTAATTGTTTTAGGCGAGACGTGACACGGCTAGTCTACGAACAACAATAAACAGCGGTATCTGATAAGGAGTCACGTGAGGGGCGGACATGACACACAGAATGCGCATATAAAGAGGCATTCCTTTTGATAACAATAGGATGCTAATAGCCTGCGAATGAACCGAGTTCCATTGACTCCCATTTTAAATAATTGCACAAATTGTTTGTAATGTATTAATAAATTATAACACAACGAGGCGCGTCATCGCGATGTAGTAGTGAGTATTATAACAAGTCAATTCTCAAAGATCTCCAATTCTCGGATTTTAATGCTGTTTTCATTAATATACAATCGATGAATTTATCCAAACGGGCGAATCCGCGAGCAGGACACTTGTGTGTTTCAAAATATGCATATTACCCGATATAAGGGAATTTCGTAAATAATATCAAATATTCCACATGTAACTGCAGATCGTACAATGTATGGACGCTGGCTGGTGATAAGCGGATTAGGTTTTATCATTTTGAATACATTATATGGACTAAACGTTTGTAATCGTTTTGTCACACGTTTATATAAAACATAGCAATAATTATATTTAAACATATAATATATAAAGTAAACAATTAAATAATATAAACAATTTTTCCCGATAGGAGAATAGAAAGAAATAGTTTTTTTTATATATACGCAATTATAAAATTAGTCTAACATCAATATATTTTTTTTAAAAGTAAGGATGATCATTGAATTCAAGACTCGAACCAGTGTAAAGGAACTTCGTCCAAGAGGCGATGGCTCGCTCAAAGAGGCTCAGAGAGTTATCAAAACTGATGTAGAACCGAGTTGCTAATTTTATACGTCCTAGCTCTACATATAAGCCCTAACTTCGTAAGCTCTACACCTAAGTCCCAATGTGTGGGATGCCCTACTTGTTACTACAATGATTATATTATTCAGCTCTCTGAGCTTTATGAAGTGACTTATGTATTTAGATGATCATCCGTGAGTCAGTGACGAAATCAGAGGTTTTTATCTGTAAGATTTGAAATATAATAATAGCTGTGCTATGCAAAACTTAGTTATACATATTTAATGAACCTCCTGTTGATGTCATATTAACTTTTCAAATTTTGTTTATTTGGTATAATTCATATCCGAGTTATGGGGGCACTACCTAACTTCCGCTTCACTTAGCTATATAAATTTTAAAGTTAATGTATAACAGCTGAAATAAAGAGGTATATAAAAGGACTTAAGTTAAATGTTTGCTTTTTTTTGACATTTTTGTACGAGAGAAAATTTACGGCAGTCCATACGCTAGCGTGAATAATATTGATATATTTTTTTATTAATATATTGTTAGCAAACTCGTATAAACGATGGTAGATGAGGGTGAAAAGGTCTTTAAAAGCAATGGAATTGTGGTAATCGGGGGCAATAGCTTGAAGGCAACAACCCCTATTTAAAGGAGACACACGTAAGAAAGAAAGAAAGAAAGAAGAATCAATCCGAATCATTTAGAAACACAGATGATATGTCTTTTTATTCTGCTTCCCATTTCTTAAAATAATATTACGGATACGAAATAACTTTCTAATTAAATTAATTAAAACTAAATAGTGTGGTGTACTTTGTGTTCTTTTGACAGAGTCAAGTCAGCCTTGAGAGTTAAGTTCCCACGAATTTGTCAACCATAAAATCAGTTCTAATATGCACATATTTCTCAAGCGGGTCAATGACATAACTTTAGATTATTTATAGTATAATTTAAAAAAATCCTTGGCTATATTATAAGTCTAGCAAGTTGTCAGTTCAAAATTTTCACCTCATTACAGTTATTGTGTATAAACTGGCGGGGTTTAACGCCGTTTAAGTAATAAGCAATCTTAAAAACCATTGTGTTTTTTAAACATAAAAAAATAAATAATGATCGCAGTGAGAAAGAAAGAAAGAGTGTACTATAATGAGATTAGTACTTTCGATTGCGGTGGCCGCGGGATGGCCTTTCGAAATGAAATAAACGAAGAACAGAGTGTCTTAGCACTATTTTTTTTAGCTTCACGCTGAATCCCGCAAATAACACAGTAGACAGAAGAAGCCTTGGAACCTAGTATTAAGTCACTTCCGTTTCCCACAGGGGGACGGAAATGGAACCTAAGTACAAATATAAAAAAAAGTAAACTAAGTAGACTAAACTAGTGGGCATTCACGCGTGCATGCTTATAATATTTTCTATTATCTAACACTACTTCGTGCGGCCGGTGCTTGAAGCATTTGGAGGTCAAGGGCGATAACGTAAGCATTTTATGTCAATACAAAACTAAAAGAAATCGACTTCAAAACATGTACTGTGCAAAAGGTCTTTGGGTGTTAGATCAACACGGGGTAGTACAAGTGTGTGTTGAAGTTGAGTAGCTTAGTTATTATGATTTTTTGCTTCAACGGTTGGTTAAAATTTTTAAGTCTCATTAATTTAGAAACGTTTACAGAGCATTACGTGCTGTCAATGGCACAAAAGAGTGAACTGAAATACCCACAATAAGATATTTTTACATAAATTTTAAAAAGACGATAATTTAGGTTCAATCCCAAAATTACATATGAACCCTAGATCTTCGCCATGCAAATCACTACACTAAAACGATGAAGAAGAACCTAGTCCTTATTTTCCGCCGTATATTAGAGGTATTGCGTGTTGAGTGGAGGAACTCAATTACGAGGTTTGTCTCATTACATAAGCGAAGCAAAGAAATATTTCATTTCCTTGAGTGAAAATCGAAGCCGTTGTGCCAGCCAGACACACACCCTGTCGTGTTTAGAGTCGCACACTTGTGCCCCGGCGCTGCGACTTTCCTCAGAAATAATATAATAAATATTAGAAAAGGAAAAGCAGAAATAATATTATATTAATATAGTCTAGTAACCTGTAAAGAAATGACATATGGTGAAATTATTTTAATTCGTTTTCTGTAACTTATTAAATATTTAACACAATTTTTAACGAGTTACGAGCGCGAAGCGTTATGTAGCAATCATTATTATCTACATCTTAATCTCACTTTAAACGGAGTGGAATAAATTTAAACAAAAAAAAATACTGTGAGATGATAACGCCGGCTTATTTGAATATTATTATTACAAAACATATTATTTGATTATATGGAAAACGTATTATTTGAACCTTGGGGCTCTTGGATCGTTTTCATCAAGCCACGAACCACACACGAGCCACATGAGAAACTTTATGAAATGATTGCAATATACTATAGAGAAAATACATTCATACGGAAAAAATGTTATAATTTAAACTAATTTAAAATAAAATAAAACAGAATAAGAGAACGTGATTATTATTTTATCTTTTACAACGCGATGGCTGTGGGTTCGATCCCCATTCGGAGGGATGGATTATTGTCATTGCTGTAGTAGAATATCTTTCTTATAGTCTTTTAAGACCTTACATTTTTTATTTAAAATATCATGCTATATCGACGCTCGACGTCACGTCTACAGGCGAGTATAGCTCACGTGTTATTGATCATAACATAAGGTGAATAAAGAAACAAACAGCCGGCCTCGCCTTCTCTCATATTGCACGATTAGTAGGCAGAGCTATGTTTTAATACACTTTGAGACGTCAATTAGTATTTAAGGTACGTTAAAATGAGGTGAATGTGGTTATATCCATTGATTTAATGTCAATTAAATGCCAATTAAGCCCGATAAGTGTGATTATTATCTCACTTCTTTCTCGAATAATAAGATCTCATTTAGTATGCAATTTTCCGTGCTTAATGAATGAATGCATATTTTCTATTAAAAAATATACATATATGAGTATACACACATTAAGAAATAAAATTCGTATTTTCAGTGGAAATGTTCCACACGAGATGGTTTTCAATTCTAATTCAATTTAGAAATTACAAAAAAAAAACATTGCCTACTTTATTTCAGCTTCACGCTGTATCCCACACACTGCAGGATAGGCAGCAGGAACCTAGTGTTAAGACACGAACCACTTCCCGCCGAATTCTGGAGGCATTGCGTGTTGAACGCCGCCCTTTGCCTCGACACCAGAGCAAAGAAATGGAAATATAAATTTTAAATAAATATTTAATTTCCTCGAGTGGGAATCGAATCCACAACCACTCGGTTTACAGTCACACTTTGTGCCCCTGCGCCACAAGTGACCTGATTACCTACTTTACCTACACAGTAGCAAAATTAATCTTAACTCTATTATTCATATTTATCTTTCTATTTTGTAATTAAAAGAGTACGCATTGATAAAAAAGTAATTTAGAAGATAAACAACAGCAGTATATGATGCTACCATTTTCTTTATACAATTATTTGAACAAAACTATTGTAATGTGTTTGGAAAGGTTTTCTTTCTATATTAACTGAGGTAATGGTTACGAACCGTGGCCGCGGTGAATTTAGGGTTTCTATAATGAATAATAAAAAGAAAATAACGAAAAAAACAAAGAAAAATCTTAAAATCAAACCTGGACAGCCATCACACAGCTGTGCTAACTTCAGCTACGACTGGTTGCCTAACGAATAACTAACGAATAACTAACGAATAACGAGAATAACTAACTTTTGAGTTGTAGATATACTATTTAGCTTTTCCAAGCAGAACAACTTTCCTAATCGACTTTCCATTGGACTCACAGAGTTGACATTATAAGTGATATAGATATATAATATAAGATTAAATAAGCAAACTACTGATCTACCATTAATGTTATTTTAATAACTTTCAGATTAGCATTCGTATCATTGCAGGTCTTGGCGAGACAACTAATAAAAATAGTTAATTTCTCAATGCTATGACGACGATGACGAAGATGACGCAGCCGCTTACTGCATTTATAGAGAAAAAAATAAAGGCATAAAACTACGGAGGACGTAAGCTTAATAATAAAACAGAGATAATGCATTACCTGATTAGTTATATCGTAGACTACAATTGCCGCTTGCGCGCCCCTATAGTACATTGGTGCTAAGCTGTGATACCTGGAAAACAAGTATTTAGTATAAAAAATTAGGCTTATCTTTATATATCTAACATTGTAGGCGATGAGTTCTGCTTCTCATGCTATAGGGGACGGAGTGTCTTAACAATAGATTTAGTCTGGCTATCCTGCCACACTGGAACAAGCGGGAAGTTGCATTACGGAGAACTAAGTGACTGATCACTAAGTTTTTTCTATACACCCTATATTATCTGAAAAGAAATGCATATAATTGATATCCGTTTGATTAGCATTGCCATGTAAACGGTGCACCCGATACATACTAACTGTAAGTAGCTTATAACTCATAGCTCCGTGTAAACGATTGCTAATAATTCACGGCCGACAGTGAACTTACGTAAATGCATTGTCACGTGTTGTATGAAATAAAAAAGTAAGAAATAAATGAAATGATTTTTTTGAATCATCTCGAGATTTGATTAAAAATCAAAAATTTTCTAAAGTATACACCTATCCCCCGATTTACACGGTAGTTTCGTCCAAGTCCTGAGGAAACCAGGTAAATCGAAAATTAAAAATTTCCAAGTCAAAACCGTGTAAATCGAAAAGCTTGCAGAAAATGCATAATTTTGCTATTCAACAGTTGTGATTTTTTTCAATATTTTTAGGTGTACACAGAAATAAAAAAAAAATGCATTGACAGGTTAAAATATGTAATATAATACGGAAACACTGTTTTTTTATTTAATTACAACATTAAACAGAAGAAAAAAAATAAACCAAAGGTGTTTTATTATCATTTATCACTGTTAGAAATTACTCTCAATCTTTTTTCGGAATCGAAGGTTCACTTCAATTCACTTTCATCGCTCGAAGTTATTTGTGCCGATTCGATATTTGAAGCAGAAATATTTACATTATGAGAGATGGTAATAAAATCCGTTATTAACAATTGCTTCGAATTTTTTGTAAGATCTTTGTAAACTTCTTCATATTGAGAAAAGCAGCGATTTTTGTCACGAATGCAATAAAAACAAACAAAAACTTATTTGGAAAACCGTGTAAAAGCGAAAACATGTAAAAAAAGTACCGTGTAAATCGGGGGATAGGTGTATTTCTAATAATAATGCTTCACGCTTTATCTGGCATGTAACAAGCACGTAATGTGAAGACACTCCGTGCGCCACTAATAATTCCATATACATATATGTATATGTATATGTCTATTTATTTATACATACACGTTTAGTCTCATAGTAAGTCATAAGTAAATAGCATAAATAAACGAGTCTTACACTGATATCACATTGATAACAGATCAAAGTACTTTTGAACACTTGTTTATTTATACTCTATTAATGAGAAGAGTGAATAAAATCTGATATAACATTACAAAGAGTAATTCCTAATGTTATGTTTTTTACGATTTTACGGAGAATTATATAATTATTAAAAAAACCGTTAAGTTTGATATGAATTTTCTCACGCTCTATCCAGGACAATGTTTATATATCTCCAATTTAAAAATTTCAATTTTCCAGCCTAACACAGGTTAAGATTGAGTTGAGACCACCAAGCAACAATACAAAGACTAAACTGCTCGAAAATCTGAAGAACACAGTGACAGATCTTAACACAGATCTTAACATTAAGAGAGAATATAATAAAACCAAGTGAAACACCAACCTCTCCTGCCCCGCCGTGTCCCAAATCTCGAACTTAACAGTAGTATCATCTAAACAAAGCGTTTGAGTTAGGAAAGCTGCCCCTATGGTGCTCTCTTGATATTCATGGAACTGGCCCTTGACGAAGCGCAAGACGAGGGAAGATTTACCCACCGCCGACTCGCCGAGAAGTACCAATTTGAACTGACATACTTTAGTCTGCGGCGCGCCGTTGGGCCTCTGAGCCGCACCACTTCGGTTTGTTGCCATCGCCTGCAAGAAAGAAAAAAGTTTAAAATGTAAATTTACAGCAAAATGCTATATTTTCATAGGTTATCCATATAATTATGCAATATGATTTTGTAATAATAAGCTTAAAATATCTTGGGCTCATTAATTTGGTATTAAATATTTTATTTGGAATACAAAAATATGCATCATTAAAGTATGAATTAGTGGTTTCAAATGCCGAATTTGATTTGATAGATGAATGTTTAAATTTAACACTACTTGTATTGGGTAGTACATTTGTTGATGAAGGCTATAACTTTACGATAATAGTTTCGAGTTATACCAATGTAACCACATGAATGAAGATGCAGTTCAAAGCAAATATATATATATATATATATATAAACATAATTATATGTTTACGTTAATACAGAATAGCAAAATTAAAAATACATTTAAACCAACTTTTGTAATAGAAGGAGGTTATCAATTTGACTGTGTTTTTTTATTTAATGTTATGAGAAACAACTAAGAGTAGTATGTTTATACACAATGTATAACATAAATACTCAATATAAATGATTGTGGTAACATAAACCTATTACAGGTTGTTTCCCTGTTAAGTCAACTATCCAACTCAAAAATATTTTTTTGAGATTCACCTGACCCGAGATAATCATGAAGATTAAATAAACAAACTATGACTGAAATTTTGGATTTTTTCACATAGTAAAAAAAATACCTACATTTTAAATAGAAGTAATGTTTTTTTGCAATTAGTAAAGTAATTATTTTCAGACTTAATGGCCTAAAATACTTTTAATGAACAATAAATTTATAGTATTCAATTAGTAACCCACTTCAATAATATCATTACCATCAAGTGTTCAGTCAATTAAACTAATTGAATTCAAAATAATAATGGAAAGTTAATTTAATAATATATTTTTATTTCTTTGCTCTGACACCAAGGCAAAAGTCCGGTGTTGAGTTCTGCCACTGAATCTATTAATTACCTTTTACTGAAAGTTTTTTTTACAGGACATATGAGAAATTATGTTGTAAGAAAAATTTCAATCATCAATCAATAATTTGTAATGAAAAATTATAATATTAACTTTAAACACCTTTTAATAGTAATATTCAGTAACAAAAATAACACTACACTTGAAATGAGAAATGAACTTGATTACATAATTATAAATACATATGTATGAAGAAGAGACCAGTTGTATGACAGGGGCACAAGCATGGAACTGTAAACCCTACAGTTGTGGGTTCAATTCCCACTGGCAAGAACAAAATATTTAAAATTCTAATTTCTTTACTCTACTATACTACACATGGTGTCATGGTGGTGTCACTATGAGTGACACAATAAAATGTTTTGTTTTAAAACTTCATTTAAAAGATCCAATTAGATTAGTTAATCAATTAAAAAAAATAGAAAGAAATTTAAAATACCATAGACCATTTGAAAAATAAAATATTTAAGTAAAATAATAATAAACCTGTGATAATGATCTTTATAAAACTTGTTGCAGAACTCATAAATATTAATTTATAAATTGTAGTATTACATGTTAATTATGAATCAATACATACAATGAGATATAATTAAATTTTATAGATAATTCCAGAATTTCATATCCTTTTTTTTCAATAAATTTAATCAATTTAATTATGTATAAGAATAACCTTTACTTTGGTTATAAGATTGCTTATGCCATATGTTTAAAATAGAGAGCTGAGCAATGGTAGTTATATAAATAATGTAACACAAGAAACATGCATGGAATATTAGTTTACCATTGAAATTGTTGCCCATATATTTCAGTTAAACACATTTTAATATAATATACTTATAACATAAGTTTTTCTTTATAAAGAAACCTTTTTTTTACTATAATCTTGAATCAATATAATATCTAACATCTATTGTTCATTATAAACAAAGCTAGTGATTTTATTGTAATTTGTATGATATACGAGGAAAATTATTTAGTTGTATATATGTGAAAAAAATATTTCATCTCAGATAAATAAGTCGTGTATATTACCTACCAATTATTATATATATAAAAATATCAAATCTATAAAAGATCTGTAGGCCTTGTTAAGCGGTAGTCTGAATACAAGCTGGTTTAGATAACTTACCGTTAATATGACACAAAAACACAAGCCAACACCATCGACAATTTACACAAATTAAATTATTACGTCTGCGACAACTACTTTAGATTTAATCGACTTTTAAATAACAACGTTAAAGATTTGATTTCGCAACAAAACAAATATGAAAGAAACGAAAACAAGATGTTTTATCTTTGCGTGCATATCATCAAAATCACAAAGAACTATGAACAATGGAACTTATCGGTGATTACTTGACACTCGCGGGGCTGCGTTCACGTTTATCCACAAATTTATCGGCCGCCGCCGTCGTCGCGTCTGCTGCTGATGACTAACCGTGCCAGCTCGTATCAATACATTTCCTCCGACGAACCTATCACTTCGCCCCCGAGCCAATCAGCTGTACCTTGCAAAATATCTCGCTACTTCAGAATAAACTTTCAATCACACGATTAAAGCCAACTTGCTTACGAGATTAAATCTAGCGGTAATGAGTTTGTACTCTAAATTATTTGATAAAATGACGCATTTGCGAGATTATAAGGACATGAAAGACGTACCCTCCCTGTTATTATATCGCCGTCACACACTTTTTACTGGGCGACAAATCCTCGCAAGGTCGCCGTGATTCGGATAATTTCATTAATTACACTCTTATACGAATGAAATCATTAATTGAATTGCTAAACTGAAAAATCTAGCACAGAAATGCGAAATGACCACGAACAAACATGGAAGCGAGAGGGAGCAAGACAATTCATAAAATATAAATTCTTGTCGATGGTCATGGATAAATTTCTGTCTATTCTTATTTAGTTACTATCATTTTTATTATGATGAATTGCTTAATGCTTATATTACTGGTACCTATATTATTATTATTAATTCATTATTTTGTTAAAAAATTATAATTTTTTATAAAGAATAGTCATGTACATTGTGTGTGTATATATACATATTTGTATTTTAGCATGTAAAATAAATCATTACTGTAATTAAATATAGGACTGAGAATGAAGTAATAATAATTGATAAATGAATTTACTTTACAGTAATTCTATATTGATAATTTACTGAATTTCAATAATATCAATTTCCTTTTAAAACATTATTTTTATTTAACTTTAAAATGTAATTATCTTATGTATCTGTGATTATGTATTACCTTTGGTCGTTGTCAATATTGAATGACTCTGACAAGCAAAGAAGTCAGAACAAATTTACGCTGACAAGTGACAAATAAATATTTGTCAAAGTTTGAAAACGTGCAATTTTTCATGATTTTTCTCAATTTGAACTTACTCATGAGTGTTTACTTAGAAATTATTAGCTTATAAGGTAATTATAAACATGAAGATAACGCGATATAAGAAAGTTCAAAAATACCTTAAATTTTATTACAATAATTACGGTTTCCACCAGCCGTATCAAGTATTGATCGACGGAACTTTCTGCTTTTCAGCTTTTAAAGTGAGTTATGTTTGAATTTCAGGTTACCTAGTTTCGATTACTGCTCGAAGTATTTCAAATATAGAAATATATAAAAAACACATACTCATTTTACTAAAATATGGATAGTAAATACCGTCGCAACGGTAGACTTATAGATATAGTCGATGAAGAATGGAAGGCTGAAAAACTACCTGACGAAGATATTCAGGTGCCCCAAGAAGAATTACCAGATCCTGAAGCGGATAGCGCCGACTCCCATTTGTCATTAAAGGAACAAAGTATGAGATGGCAGGAGAATTTTCCAGAACCAGCGAGCAGTAATCTAGACTAGGTACCTTTTTATAATTTATGAGAAGAAGTAATGAGATTATCTATTATTAAATTACAACTTTATTTATATTTATAATTTTAGGAACATATCAACATAAGGGACCAGCTATCCAAATATCTCAATGGACATGTTAAGCTCCTGACAACTAGATGTATAATAATAGAAACAGAAAAAATTGCAAAGAAGACACAGGGGGCCCTTACAATATTAAAACAATTTGGTATTCATGAATGTGACCACAAAGAACCCATTTCTGGGGCCCAGTGTATTAAATCTATGGTTGGTAAGAAAAATGATAAACATTATATATTGGCAACGCAAGATAGAGATTTACAGGAAAAGATGAGATTAAAAGCTGGAGTACCACTTTTATATTTACACAATAAATCTCCTACACTGGAAAAACCTTCAACAGCCAGTTCCAATAGAGCGGGTTCTACATTAGAAACTAATCAATTTATGTTCATAAGTAAAACTCAAGATGAATCATTAAAGAATATGAAAAAAGTTCTTGGTGTAGAAGATGAGGTTGAAGAACCAAAAGTTGTAAAGAAAAAGAAAAAGTCTAAAAATCCTAATCCATTGTCATGTAAAAAAAAGAAGAGAAAACCGGAGGTCAATAAAAAGAAGCAAAATGGTTTAATTGAAGGAAAAGTCAGGAAAAGAAAAAAAACTAAACCTAATTTAGTGCAGGTTTCTGTTGAAAAATAAACCATTCAATTGCTTTTGAGTACTTTATTTATATTAAGTTTATTTCCATTCTTACAAAATAGAGTATCTTATTTACCATTGATTATTTACTTCAAATTGTATAATATAATTTTTAAATTATACTGAGCCGTCATGGCCTTCTGGCATAGGGCAAGGGTCTGATTGTAAATGGGAAGATTGTGGCTATGGTGTTGAGTTTCGTCACTCTATATACAATGCCTTAGAAATCCATAGAAAATGGAGGATGGCAATATTTTCATAGGATTATGACTTGTTGCCATATACACATATCTTTACTAATATAATAAAGCGGAAGAGTTTGTGTTTGTTAGTTTGAAAGCTAAGATCTCTGGATCTACTGGTCCGATTTACGTTGTTGTTTTGTATGAATGCTGCATAGCACTGCATCAGAAGTGCTATAGGCTATATAACATTACATTACACATATGTACTAATAAATCAAAATACTTTCTAATTTGACATGCAATTTATTCTGCCATGTTAATAACAATCGTCGTTGCTAAGCAACGGTTTGCAAAGTTTATTTGTTGTTTTAAGAAAACTTCACCCAAAGTGAACTTATATTTTGATATTCATCCTTATAAAAATAAATATAAAAGTCACTTTTAGCATTTCATCTAGATTGAAATTATAGTTTACTGTATAACATTCTAATCAATAATTAAGGGCGACAATTTTTAGACAATTATTGATTGCCTTCGGGCGACATAGTATGACCTACGCGAACGGGCAGATGATGTTGACGGTTTTGTAAATTTTCATACATTTTCGAACTATTGTTAATATTTATGTAATTATTTGCTGTTTATAATTTATTTAAACTACACTTTGGTTCTCTTCTTATTTTATTTGATATTGCTCGCA